>CAXITT010000031.1:669686-716561 GCA_964033795.1 Lymnaea stagnalis
GGGGATGTGCTGGTCCAACACAGCGATAACACACATGTAGGGGATGTGCTGGTCCAACACAGCGATAACACACATGTAGGGGATGTGCTGGTCCAACACAGCGATAACACACATGTAGGGGATGTGCTGGTCCAACACAGCGATAACACACATGTAGGGGATGTGCTGGTCCAACACTGCGATAACACACATGTTGGAGATGTGCTGGTCCAACACGGCAATAACACACATGATGGGGATGTGCTCGTCCAACAACCAGGCTTAAATACAACAACTCTACCCCTCATCTAAACAGTGTAAGATGCATGGCGCGCGTGGCCTGTACGAAATTATTTCGTCTTCAATCGCATCATCAGTATTGAGTTTTAACTATAAAAATACTTTTATGAAGCTGAAACCATTTATGATAACCACATCAGATGTATTCCATGTATATGATGAAGATGATTCGTGTGTCTGCCCGATCGTTTTGTCTGTACAGACATCGTATGTGAACGATGTTTCTTTCGATTGTCTTGCAGTTCAGTGCAATCACTCTCAATATTTGGAAAGGGTGGGGGTGTGGGAGGGGAGAGGGTGATGGGGAGGGGGGAGTATGTGTTTGGGGGAAGAGGGTGATGAGGAGGGGGGAGTATGGTGTCAGGGGAAGAGGGTGGTGGGGAGGTAGGAGGGTGTTTGGAATGGATAATGGTGGTGGAAGGAGGAGATCGTGAGGGAAGAGGAGGGTGGTGAGGGAGAAGGAGGTTGTGAGGGAGAGAGAGTGTGTGAGGGAGAAGGAGAGTGGTATTTTAATGAAATGTGCAATGTATGATTTGTGAACTTAACATTAAATAGAAACATTAAATAAGAAAACTGGAAAACTTGATAAATTTTAACCAAATAATTTTATTGACAAAGAATGTGCAATAGTGACAATAGATTCTGTTGAAAAAGTTTATCTTAAACATTAAAACAACACAACTGTCTCTGAATTAAATTCTGACATCTATAACTTTAGTTTTATATCAATCAGAATAACTTGAAAGTAATACACAGAGGTGGCCTTATATATCTTGGTTCAAAGGTTCTATATATTATATATGAGATTCGACCGACTCTTGGAGGAATTATGGAACCTTGTTTTGGGGTTTGGTCGACGAGCAAAAGGAACCACTGCAATGTCCACATGCTGAACCTAATATTCCTGGTGTTATACTGAATGCACCTGAATACAAAAGCAAGACGATAGTCTACAAATTTGAGAACACCTAAACTAATGATTATATTAATTTCAGGTACTACATGGGCTTTTGAATAATTGTAAAAAGCAACTAATTTTATGAGGCATTGAAAATGAACATGTAAGCAAAGAAATGTTCTACTTAAATATGTAAGTACCGGTACTAACTATAACAAAAATACTCTAAAACCCGTAATAATTAAAAACTTAATTATGCAACTGTCATTTCTTAACCATTATCATCAGTCTATGATCTATGATCTATATAAAACATGGCGATGAAGAGACACTATATCAAAGTAAGATTCAATTTCCGTGGTAAGGTGTAAAGGCGAAACTTACTTAAATTATTCTTTTTTTCTGAAACATAAAAACCTATCTAATAATAAATGTTCATAAAAAATGAAATAATAAACATGAATATCACAACAAAATAATACAGGGGCAAGTAAGATGGCGTTGTAGCTGAGGGTTACGTCCCTTGCGAGCCAACGTAGGGCTCTGTAAGTTATTAGGCGAAGTTTCAAACTTAAGTCAATGGTACATTTATTTCATTCATTAATACATTAATTTATTTCATTCATAAATACATTAATTTACTACATAATGGAGCATCAATGGGAATTTATGGTATCTAATAATAGCATATGGTATCTAATAATAGCATATGGTATCTAATAATAGCATCCTTCTTGAAATGACCCGACGGGAGAAGGACTTGAACTTGATGTAGGCAAGATAACTAAACATAAAAGACAAAGATTAGTTCAAACGAAGGGAGAACGTCTTTGTTTGTTAGCTGTTAAGTTTGATTATTTGTTTGTTTGTCTTTATTTGCATATGAGCCAAGCACATATATTAACTCTATGATGATCCATATGATGATCCATATGACGTATTGTTTATTTCTCAATGAATGGTCAACGTTTATTGTGAAGCACTTACTTTAAGGGAAGGAAACAGAGGCGACAGAGGCGACTCCGGGTAGCGATAGCTACTAATTTGCTCATGGCGATAGCTTGACCTACTGTGTGGGTTATGGCGAGAGAATTAGGGGGGGGGGGGTGTCTGTCTATATTTCCAATTGAATAAAAATAAAGATCGACACAAATTAACGTTTGGACTAAACGAAATAATCATAAAATGTCGTACTTGATTACACACAGATTCTTATCGAGTCCATATAGATGTGTTGGCCTATAAATGGTGTAGTGTATTTTATAAATACCCTTGGTCTATTACTAGATCCACCAATTGCAGCATAGTGCCGCCCTAAGGGAGCATATGACCCCCACGAGCACTGATATATAATATACATGCTAGGTTTAGTTCCCAACTGGCATATGTTTAAAAGCCCAAATAGAGCTGTCATTTACTAAAGCCTTGCTTCAAAAAACATTTTTTTTCCTTATTTCCTGGAAACTTCATAAACTAGTAATAGATGAATTGGAAAGAGCCTGAATAAGACTAACCCTAAAAAAAGTATTCCTAGCCCCAACACCCAACATATTCCTAGCCCTAACACCCAACATAATGCTAGCCCTAACTTCACCTTAATCCTCACCCTACTCCCAACATAATCCTAGCCCCTAATTTCAACTTAACCCTCACCCTACTCCAAACATAATCCTAGCCCTAATTTCAACTTAACCCTCACCCTACTCCAAACATAATCCTAGCCCTAATTTCAACTTAACCCTCACACTATCCCCAACATAATCCTAGCCCTAATCCCAACATGTATTATTTTTAAAGTGAGTTTTAAGGGTGAATAAATGTAATGGTCAACATTGACATGCAAGTGAATGCTTCACAAACAAAGACGGGAAATTCCATTCTAAGGATTGTGATAAGAAGCAAGGAATACATTTCTCATATACTCACAAGTTTTTCTGTACTCCTATGGTAAGACTAAAATTTGTTCTTAAGAGATTCTGTCACATGGTATGTCTTAATTTGTTGTTAAGAGATTCTATCAAGATGATAAGTCTTAATTTGTTGTTAAGAGATTCTATCAAGATGGTAGTCTTAATTTGTTGTTAAGAGATTCTATCAAGATGGTAGTCTTAATTTGTTGTTAAGAGATTCTATCAAAATGGTATGTCTTAATTTGTTCTTAAGAGATTCTATCAAAATGGTAAGTCTTAATTTTGTCTTAAGAGATTCTATCAAAATGGTAAGTCTTAATTTTTTCTTAAGAGATTCTGTCAAAATGGTAAGTCTTAATTTGTTGTTAAGAGATTCTATCAAAATGGTAAGTCTTAATTTGTTGTTAAGAGATTCTGTCAAAATGGTAAGTCTTAATTTGTTGTTAAGAGATTCTGTCAAAATGGTAAGTCTTAAATTGTTGTTATGAGATTCTATCAAAATGGTAAGTCTTAATTTTTTCTTAAGAGATTCGATCAAAATCGTAAGTCTTAATTTGTTCTTAAGAGATTCTGTCAAAATGGTAAGTCTTAATTTGTTCTTAAGAGATTCTATCAAAATGGTAAGTCTTAATTTGTTCTTAAGAGATTCTGTCAAAATGGTAAGTCTTAATTTGTTCTTAAGAGATTCTGTCAAAATGGTAAGTCTTAATTTGTTCTTAAGAGATTCTGTCAAAATGGTACTTCATAATCTGTACTCTGGAGATTCAGACATAATTCCTATTCACATTTCAGCGTCTAATTCAGTATATCATCTTTGTCAAGAAAGCATTGAGGAAAAATGCGCGTTTGTGCTGAGAATGTGTACACATCAAACTGAAGACCTGCATGTTGGCTACCGTAAAAGAACCGCGGGTGTGTTCGTTGAATATGTTCATTAAGATTTCGAGTAACAGTGTTAAATTATGTTTTTTGTGGCTTACTAAGAAAAGATGAACAGGCCGACCAACCAAGGCAATCCAACAGACATTGGGCAAGTAAGAATGTAATTATTTCAAGTTTCGTACGAATCAATCAGTTATAGACACATTTAATGGACATAAAAATGTCTATGTTCATAAAAATGTCTATGTTCATAAAAATGTCTATGTTCATAAAAATGTCTATGTTCATAAAAATGTCTATGTTCATAAAAATGTCTATGTTCATAAAAATGTCTATGTTCATAAAAATGTCTATGTTCATAAAAATGTCTATGTTCATAAAAATGTCTATGTTCATAAAATGTCTATGTTCAGGGCTCGATCACTTTTTTTACAAAGTATTTAACGTATTCAGTGTTGCAGGAGGGGGGAGTCAAAGGTTTGGTGTCGCTGTATTTAGATGTCGGACGGGAAGTCAAAAGTATGATTTTCTATAAATAGAAGTCTCACTGCAAGTCTAATTGAACTATGGCTTATCGGGATATCTAGTTATTCGTCTCTCACATCGATTCACAGCAGGATTCATCTGAAGATACATGTCTGGCACAGTAAGTTAACATTTTCTAATTCATCGGAAATTTTTTTAGTTTCGGCCAAATTAGGACTGAATAACCCTTTAGCGCGCCTTGACATCACCACCTAGGCATACACATGACACCTAGGCATTCACATTGACACCTAGGCATACACATCGACACCTAGGCATACACATTGACACCTGATCTATTCAAAATGATATGTTTGGTTAAAGATTTGATCATATTCTCGTTACAATATTTTGGTTTCATTAACATGAAAAACAATTCAAAAACTATATCAATAGATCTACAACTGTACAGCTGATCCTTACAATCCACTACGACGTATCTACAGAGAGTAGAGAGTAGGTCTCAGTCTCAGGGGCAAAAATATACCTTCCCCAAACCTCAGTGTTCAGTGGACAGGGGAGTAATTGAAATGCATCCGGACACGGAGTGTCATGCCACGATGCCCACACTGCAGTGAACTTTGGCTGTCTCATCAGATATGTGCAACAAAAAAATCTGGCAGTTAAGTACACACAAAAAAAAAATAACAATACAATCATAAATAAATAAACCGATGCACAAATTAGTTTCCCCACCATATCTTAACATATTTCAATATGTACAGACAGTTACCCTCATGCGCAAATTAGTTATCCGACCAGATCTCAACATACTTCAATATGTACAGACAGATACCCACATGTACAAAATAAATCTTCCAGTGTCATTAACCCTGAATCCCCCATCAAAGATGTCATAAAGATACATGATAATATACAAACTGTACAGATGATGATACAAATATTTCAAGCCTTGATTTCGAGCAAATAACATCCAAATAAATGTGTTGTTCTTCCCCGCGATATTTCTGTAAATTTCGGAAAAAAACTAAACCTCCTTTACTGTAAGCGCGAAGGTATTTGAGACTTGAGTTTGACTAGTCGGAGCTACGGGTCACAGTACAGGTCAAACGATGTAATGGCCATCACCAAATGACGTCACGCTATGATGGCGGATTGTTGTATAAATATTTATTTACCTTTATATCTATTTAAGTATCAATCTCTATATATGTGTTTACTTCCATATCTATTTGTTAAGTTGTATAACATACACATACCGACATACTTCTATACGTATACATTTAAAAAAAATCTTTTAAATAAATTTACTTGTTTAATGTTACATCTCTTTTTATATACGTCTATCCATATGTCTATATTTATGGGTTATTATTTTTATATAAAAGTTTAGTTGATATTATTTGCTCATGACAGGCTGACACATGAATAGCTGTTTGAGCTTTTGGCAGTTAGACATATGCTGTCAGCCGTGCAGAGACATGTGACCTTGCTGTTGGTGAGCTGATAGACTTGGCTGGCATTCCCCTAGTGCGCTTCTAAGCTATGACACAATGATGGATACAAGTAGCAGGTTAGAATACAACATTCTACATACAATTGTTGTATTCGTCAAGTGGTGTTAATAGCTTATAACAATTATGAAGATGGTGGGTTAGTCATTCTAAACACATCATGATTATTAGGACAGCGGTAAGTTGACGATAACAAGGAGGACAGCAAGGGATTAAGGATGTTTTCAGTTACTAAGTTTACAAGGATGGATATTTTGGGATGGAAAATATTTTGACATAAAATTTTATTTTCCCAATTTACTGTCCATGCTCCTGTCCATGCTCCACCTTTTCTGTCTATGTTTCACTTTTGTGTCTATAATTCACCTAAACTGTTTTTGTTTCCCATTTTCTGTCTGTGTGTCATCTTTTTGTACACGTTTCACTTTTTTTTTTTTTGCATGTGGTTCACATTTGTTTGTTTTCATTTGTGTACGCAGATCTATATTACTTCTATTTCACCAATGAAATCAGTTCCATGCAAGAAAACCTCACTACTTTTTTGGCCACAATAAACACACGATAGAACTTCTGGTCATAGAACTCCTGGCCATGGAACGTCTGGCCATGGAACTTCTGGTCATATAACCTCTGGCCATAGAACTCCTGGCCAAAGAACTCCCGGCCATAGAAATTTGGCCATAGAAATCCTGGTCATATAACTCCTGGACGTAGAACTTTGGCCATAGAACTCATAACTATAGAACTCCTGGTCATGGAACTCCTGGTCATAAAACTCCAAGCCATAGAATTTCTGGTCATAGAACTCCTGGCCATAGAACTCCTGGTCATATAACTTTTGCCCATGGTATGTCTGGTCATAGAACCGCTGGCCATAGAACTTTACGGCAAAGATCTCATGGCTGTATGACACAGATCTCATGGCTGTATGACACAGATCTCATGGCTGTATGACACAGATCTCATGGCTGTATGACACAGATCTCATGGCTGTATTATGACACATATCTCATGGCTGTATGACACAGATCTCATGGCTGTATGACACAGATCTCCGCCCTTTCAACCTTTCATTTAAGCTCCCAACAACGTCGGCAATTGCCAAATGCTCACGGAGTTTAAACTCCAGTTGTGAATGTCACGGATGTGAATCCTTTCCTATGTGTTCACCTGCAGTCGCCATCGTCACTAAGTTCATCCTCGTCCTTGAACTCTGACTTGCAGTTACTGTTCAGTTCTTGTATTGCCAGCTTCTCCTTCTTCAGCTTCATCCTCCGGTTCTGAAACCAGATTTTGATCTGGCGTTCTGTGAGACAGAGTGAGTGTGCAATCTCAATGCGCCGCTTCCTGGTCAAGTAGTGGTTGAATTGAAACTCCTTTTCCAGTTCTAGAGTCTGGTACCGGCTGTAGGTCTGTCGGCCCCGGCGTCTTTGGGCGGAGTTCGGACCTAGGAGGAAAGAACGACAAAAAATATAATCAGATTGGTGCATTGGACATTTTTAAGTCTTAACAAACATAACATGGTAGGAAAACATTTCAAATAAACCAGACGTGTATGGACCCACTCTGCGACCCACTCTGCGACCCACTCTGCGACCGACTTTGCGACCCACTCTGCGACCGACTCTGCGACCCACTCTGCGACCCCGGCCAATCAGATCTAGAGTAAAAAAAATATTAAGTATGCATTTATCAAAATAATCCGTTAACAAAAATAACCGCAGCTATTATTAATCCATAGGGGTCATTAATCCATAGCTGTCATTAATCCATAGCTGTCATTAATCCATAGCTGTCATTAATCCATAGCTGTCATTAATCCATAGCTGTCATTAATCCATAGCTGTCATTAATCCATAGCTGTCATTACTGAGATCTTCCACTCAGAGACATTTTATTTATCCACCATACTATCCATGATCCTTCCACTCAGAAATCCTTGCATCTAACTGTTAATCCTCCTATAATTCTATCTATCCACCCAAACACACATCTATCCACCCAACCACCCATCTATCCATCCATCCATCGATCCATGTATATATTCTTCTATTCACCTATCGAAGCCAAGTTTCAAACTGAAAACACCGAGTCCAACACATGCGTGTGGCGTTCCCACGTTAAGTCTTGTTATAAAACAAAGTATTCTGTAGAGTCACACTACTCTTAATACTAACACCCCCCTCCACATTAACCCCCTCCCTCATCACAACCTCATTGTTTGCCAGCGTTGTTCATGCATTAGCAAGTCTCCGCAGATGTCAGAGCGTCTGTTACCAGCGTGACCCGCTTAAGTCTGCCGAGTTTGTGGCTATACCTACATGATTTATGTCACACTGAGCCTACGTCCGTAAACATACGCCACCATTCGAAGTTAACCTACTTCCACGTATCTATAATTACGCAACTCATTTTACACATACGTCTAAATATGTACGCCATTCACAGTACACCTACTACTACATCCATATATATATACACCAGTCTCAGGTAACCTACATCCATATATATATATATATATATATACGCCAGTCACAGTACACCTGCGTCCATATATGTACGCCAGTCACAGTACACCTACGTCCATATATGTACACCAGTCACAGAACACCTACGTCCATATATGTACTCCAGTCACAGTACACCTACGTCTATACACCAAGAACACCTACTTCTGTTGTGTCAAGACGTAAAATGTGAACATTTTTCTAGCAGTCGTGAGTTATACACAGGTCTTGTCACTGCAGGTCACCATGTCCAAATGCCTAACAAACAATAAATAGGATCAGTGTTTAAGCATGGACCTGTATTGGTCAAACGGTCAGATCTTGCAATTCTAGCACCAGAGACTGAGATGTTTTGTGGTACTGATGGACAGTGGTGGTGGGGAATGGAAAGAAATAGGGGCTGGGGGGGGGGGAGCGCTTGACATTTACAAAATGGACTTCGGTCACTCCGAATGTTACCTTTTTACCAACTGTTATTTATGTAATTGAAGTTATATAGAAGAGTCCAGCTTCAAGTCAATATAGAACAGACCAACTTCAAGTTAATATAGAACAATCCAACTTCAAGTCAATATAGAACAGACCAACTTATAGTGTCATTGTGGCAAAGACAGTTGTATGGCGAATAGTGCTATGTTTGCTTACAATTGACAGTCGTATGACGTATAATGTTATGGTCACTTACAAATGGACCAAATTTAGCAATACGACCCAGTTAATGGTAAGACAAGGACTGGTCTCAGCCCCTGACCTGAATGTAATGTTCGTTTAGAAGTGGGGCGCTTGTGACAATAATGACTTTTGGGCTGTGTGGGGCTGGGGTGTGTGTGGAGCTGGGGTGGGTGAGGGGGATACAAGAATTTCAACGTGTCTGTGTAAGAGGGCTGCAGATGTCATCCTTTGTCAAGGTCCTCGTAAATAATTATTGGGCTCACCGAGTCTCGTGCATTTATAGATATATTATGTGAACAGAAGGCCGCGGCCAGTGCAGCCAGTGTGCCAGGGAGCAATCTTTCGGACCTCACCGTGTCCAGAAATTTGAAGACCTTTGAACTATTTTAAATAAAGACTCGAGATTTAAGGACTCCAGATTTAAGGACTCTAGATAATGTAAAGACTCCAGATTTAAAGACACGTGACATAAAGACTCCAGATTTAAAGACTCTAGATTAAAGACTACAGTTTTAAAGACTCCAGAAATAAAAACTCCAGATATAAAAACTCCAGATATAAAAACTTCAGATATAAAAACTCCAGATATAAAAACTCCAGATATAAAAACTCCAGATATAAGAGGCAGAAGACACGGAAGAGCAGATGCAGGCGACGTTAATTTGTAGGTTAGAGGTTGCTGGATACTTTGTACAATGGTTTGAATTATTTGGTAATAATTGAATTACCTGGATGACATATAGTATGTATTTGGTAATAATTGAGTTATCCAGATGACACAAAGTCTGAATGTGGTAATAATTGAGTTATCCAGATGACACAAAGTCTGAATGTGGTAATAATTGAGTTATCCAGATGACACAAAGTCTGAATGTGGTAATAATTGAGTTATCCAGATGACACAAAGTCTGAATGTGGTAATAATTGAGTTATCTAGATAACATAAAGTCTGCATTTGGTAATACTTGTGTTATCGCGATGACATAAAGTCTGTATTTGTTAATAATTGTGTTATCGCGATGACATAAAGTCTGTATTTGTTAATAATTGTGTTATCGCGATGACATAAAGTCTGTATTTGTTAATAATTGTGTTATCGCGATGACATAAAGTGTGTTAACATCAAATGAGATAATTCCTCAAAACAGATCAAAAAGGTAAACTGCACTCTAATTTAACCGCTACAGCCACTACCACCGCTACAGCCACTGCAACCACTACCACCGCTACAACCACTACCACCGCTACAGCCACTACAACCACTACCACCGCTACAGCCACTGCAACCACTACCACCGCTACAACCACTACCACCGCTACAGCCACTGCAACCACTACCACCGCTACAGCCACTGCAACCTCTACAGCCACAACAACCACTACAGCAACTACAACTGCTACCACCGCTAAAGCCACTACCACCACTAACACCACTACAGCCACTACCACCGCTATAGCCACTACCACCGCTACCACCGCTACAGCCACTACAACCACTACCACCACCACAGCCACTACCACCGCTACAGCCACTACAACCACTACCACCGCTACAACCACTACCACCGCTACAGCCACTACCACCGCTACAACCACTACCACCGCTACAGCCACTGCAACCACTACCACCGCTACAGCCATTACAACCGCTCCAACAACTACATTAGCTGCCACCACTACATCCACTACCACCGCTATAGCCACTACCACCGCTACAGCAACTACAACCGCTACCACCGCTTCAGCCATTACAACCGCTACAACAACTACATTAGCTGCCACCACTACAGCCCTGAGTAACAATGAGCCCAATTAGCTAATGGTAGCTAAGAATGGTCACTTTCGAACTTCAGTCCCCACTATAAAGGACTTAGATTCTATAGAGGACTTAGATGCTTTAGAGAACTTAGATTCTATAGAGAGCTTAGATTCTATAGAGAGCTTAGATTCTGTAGAGCAGTGGTCCCCAAACCCCGGGCCGCGGATCAATTGGTACCGGGCCGCCCAAGAAACATTAAATTATTTCCATTTTATTTACTGTTGTGTATTTATCTTGGGATTGTTCACCTGTTGCACTGAGAGCATCATATTTGATGGCTAACCGTATTGCTAATGCTGAAAAGCCATTTACTATTGGTGAAGAATTGTCCTTGACCTCCACTAAAGACATTTGCCGTGAACTTCTAGGAGAGGCTGCTGTTAAAAAGATAGCATATGTACCTCTATCGCCTAGCACTGTGACTAGGGAGCATTGAGGAAATAGCCGAAGACATTAAGACACGATTGTTGGAGATGTTTAATACATCACCGTCGTAAGCACTACAGATTGTGAAATCTACAGATATCGACAATAAGGCAATACTATATTTGCCAACCAACACTCCAGGAGCAGAACTGTACAAGCCACTGGATGGTTATATATCAGGACAACTAAAGCGGTCCCTTTGTGTCGGCACATGCACAGACGGAGCTGCTGCCATGCCCGTACGGAGCTGCTGCCATGCCCGGAGCCCGGACGGAGCTGCTGCCATGCCCGGACGGAGCTGCTGCCATGCCCGGACGGAGCTGCTGCCATGACCGGACGGAGCTGCTGCCATGCCCGGACGGAGCTGCTGCCATGCCCGGACGACTGTCTGGTGTCACGGCTCGGATAAAGGAGGCTGCACCTGAGAGTGAATGTGACGCATTGCATCATTCACAGGGAAGTACTGGCAAGCCGCAAAATGACACGGGAATTCAACCGCAAATTGATTGGTGTCGTCAAAGTTATAAACCACATCAAAGCACATGCCCTTAACTCACACCTGTTTGAGCAGCTTTGTGAGGAGATGGACGCAGAGCACAGATGCCTTTTCTTGTACACAGAAATAAGATGATTATCCAGAGACAAATCGCTCACCAGTGTTTTTAAATTACGAGAACCATTGCAAAGATTTCTCTCAGAAAAGAAGTCCCCGCTGGTAACACATTTCAGTGACAAGGTATGGGTCGCAAAACTGGCTTACCTGTCTGATATATTCAGCCTGCTCAATGAACTTAATCTGTCACTTCAGGGGAGAATGACAACTGTTTTCAAGTTGGCAGACAAAGCCAAACTGGAGTTGTGTGGACTGTGCGTGAACAGAGGCATTTTGAACAAATTTCAAACATTAGCGGGGATTTTAGGCGAGACTGAGCCTGAGCCAACGCTGGCCTTTAGGATGTGCGACCTACGCCCTCACACAGACTGCCGTGGCCATAGGGCCCAAAAATATTTAAATTCCCTTCGTTTATTATATTGAAGCGTGAACCTCGGGTCCAGGGCTGAGAAATGGTATTCTAATTTAAGTACACGGTGTGCGCTTAGGGCGCCCTCAAGTATCTTTAAAAGTAGAAAAAACCATTGCATTTGGGTGCCATGGAAGAAAAAAAGAAATTGTAATAAAAAAAAGAAGTTCTGATCTAAATGCTAAGACAAAATGTCATCATTAGGCGAATTGTGCATACTCTTCAAATACAAGTTTAAAAAATCAATTTTATTGTTCAATGTTTGTTTTAATAAAAACATAGGCAATAAACTCATTACCGAATAATGATTATATTTAAAAGGGTGCGCCAAATCTAAGCATGCACAGGGCACCAGCAACATACCGGGCCGGCCTCAAGCTGAGCATTCATTCTCCCAGTTGGTGCACGATCACCTGTCTTTGGTGTTAAAAAACTTCGAGCGCTACTTCCCTACCGCAAAAGACCTACGAACTGGTAAGGAATGGATCCACGACCCTTTTGTCAACAAACCAGGCGAATCGAGCATGTCTGTGCAAGAAGAAGATCAACCGCTGGAGGTTGCATATGACGGCGGCCTTAAAACTACGCTCGAGACAACAACTCTGTCGGTGTTCTGGATTAAAGTCATGGCGGAACACCCTGAGATTGCCACCATAGCACTTAAATCCCTATTGCCATCTCCGAAGTCCTATCTGTGTGAAGCGGGGTTTTCTGCGGTGACAGCCACCAAAACAAAACAACGGAATAAACTGGACATAAGCAACACACCTCGGATGTCATTGTCTCCTATGACCCTCCAGATGGAACAGTCTCGTTGCAGAGAAACAAGCCCAGGGTTCTCATTCATTTAGCGTTCTAGTCAATTCAAATGATCAATCACCTTATATTTATTTTTTTAGGTGTCATGGTATTTTAGTTTGAAGGCATGTGTAAATACAATCAAATTAAAATTATAAAATCAAAATAATCTAAACATAAACAATCTTCTCCCCCCCAGCCCCCCCCCCCCCAAAGCGGGCCGCGGTAAAATTATCAAACGTTGACCGGTCCGCGGCGTTAAAAAGTTTGTGGACCACTGCTGTAGAGGACTTAGATTGTATAGAGGACTTAGATTGTGTAGAGGACTTAGATTGTGTAGAGGACTTAGATTGTGTAGAGGACTTAGATTGTGTAGAGGACTTAGATTGTGTAGAGGACTTAGATTGTGTAGAGGACTTAGATTGTGTAGAGGACTTAGATTGTATAGAGGATTTAGATTTTATAGAGGACTTAGATTGTATAGAGGACTTAGATTGTTTAGAGGACTTAGATTGTATAGAGGACTTAGATTGTATAGAGGACTTAGATTCTATCTTACAAACACCTTCGTGTTAAAAGCACCAACACCTCACCATTCTCAGGATGTTTGATGTCCTAGACACCGCCAACTGCGACAAATGTGTCAGAACAGTGAGGATGAACTTATTCACACTTTAAACCATGGATAACAAAGCCACTTTAGGGGTCACCCTTAACATCACCGCGACACAAGCCACCGTTATCATATCATCAAAAGATGGCCGTCTGTTTGAAAGTTGAGAAAACCATTTCCAAACAGCATTCAACTGCGAACCAACATGAACCCTAAACTGTTAAAATATTCAAATAGCATTTTGGTTTTTTTGGGGCCACTAAAAGGTTCCGCCTGATGTCTCACCTTCACCTCAGCGAGCTCCTGAAGTCGAATCAGTCAGACGAATCAGTCAGACGAATCAGTCGAATGGATAGATGAAAAGTCAGATGTTCTAATCGCGATAAGCGTGTCAGTGATATTATGATGTGCCGGCACAAATAGAATAATCTTAAAAACTGCTGATACTTCAGAAGACCCTTGTGATTAAATTCACATTCTGCATATTATTTCGAAGACCCTTGTGATTACATTCCCATTTCTAGAACTGTTTAATTAAACAATGTAACACAACGCCAAGCTCAAAGCATTTCTTATATCACTAGATAAGAGACATGGGCATGAACACCAACAATGTAGGTGTTGGAAAATATTCTCTGAGTCATTCAAGACATCTATCTATTTCCTTTTGTCTCTCTGGGCAAGTTTTCAACGCTTGGACAGTTTTTTGAGACAGCTCTATCTTTAGAAACTTTGTGGCCAAGTCAACACTATCTTAAGTACTTGACGGCTAAGTCAACTCTATCTTAAGTACTTGACGGCTAGATCGATTTAAATGAAACACGACACTTTTGACAACAGAATCTTAGCCACTCATTTCGTGGGTACTGTTTTTTTTCTCCTTGTCTTTCACAGCCCACCAAATCGGTGACTACACAAAAAGCATTGACCAGGAAGCAGTAAGAGTTAAGGACATCGTCACATTTCGGGACCCTGCAGTAACGGTTATGTTGACATTTGAAGATACTATTAAGTTGTAATTGTCTTCATTTTAAAATGGATATTATTACTTTAATAATATTTAAAGATTTGAACAATTTGTTTGAACCAACAGATAGCGAGATTGAGACGGACACCAACATGGACTCCGACACAGGCACAACATGGACTCCGACACGGACACAACATGGACGCGACACAGACACAGCATAAACTCCGACACAGACACAACATGGACTCCGACACAGACACAACATGGACTCTGACACAGGCACAACATGGATTTCGACACTGACACAACATGACTCCGACGCGGAAACAACATGGACGCCGACACGGACACAACATGGACGCCGACACAGACACAGACTAATTGCCAGACTAACGTTCGCTCTGTTTTTCCACTGCTCCCGTAAACCACGGATTCGCAAAGGGGAAACGTGCCGACAGAATTTGCCTTCCAGAGGACAGGGACAATTGTGTCTGGTACCGGGGGGAGTTCTGTTTGAATAATGAGATGGACCTAACCACTGGCATGTTTAAATAATGGGATTAGATCTATCAATTGGCCAATAGGGATGACAAAGGATTGGACCTGTCAGTATTAATTTACTAATATGACTTTAAAGGTCTCTCCTGTCTTATATTGATGTTTTTAAACAAATGAGATTGGCTAGGATGTTGTTCATTGGTCGACAAAAAGGCAGATGTGATTTTACCTAAATGTCTTTTACGTTCATTATAAGAAATTTAAATAAAGTTTTTGTTTTTTGTTTTTTTTGATTTTTTGTTTTTGTTTAAATTTCTAGTTGCTTCTTCATTGACATTTAAAGATCTATGAAGATAGGTTCATGAAAACTGACAAGTTTCGACACAACATAACATATACATATCTATGAACATAGGTTTATGAACACTTTCAGGTTTCGACACAACATAACATGTAAAGATGTGAGAACATAGATTCATAAACCACCATGATTCGACAAAATATAATATTTAAAGATGTATGAGCATAGGTTCATGAACACAGCCATGATTCGACAAAATATAATATTTAAAGATATGTGAACATAGGTTCATGAAGAACTTTATCAAAACGAAACAAAGAAATGGAAGATAACTCACATTGATGAAACTAAATAAGGCACAAATAAATGTTTATACTACTAGAAATATTCATAAACCCGCAATGGACACATTGACTAGACTTGGAAAGGGCATGTTTACTAGACCTGCAATGGACAAAGTGACTAGTTTTGGAAAGAGCATGTTAACCAGACTTGCAATGGACACAGTGACTAGTTTTGGAAAGGGCATGTTAACCAGACTTGCAGTGGACACAGTGACTAGTTTTGGAAAGGGCATGTTAACCAGACTTGCAATGGACAAAGTGACTAGTTTTGGAAAGGGCATGTTAACCAGACTTGCAATGGACAAAGTGACTAGTTTTGGAAAGGGCATGTTTACAAGACTTAAAATGGGCGTTTTAGAAAGTACATAATTACAAGACTTAGAAAGGATATTATTACAAGACTTAGAAATGGCAAATTTACAAGACTCACAATAGGCATAATTACAAAACTTTAAAAAAACCTAATTCTAGATTTAGACTTGAAATACGTACAATATTTATAATGGACATATTGACAACACTTAAATGGACAATAACCGGACCCACTGGTCATCCAACCAACAGTAAATGAAATAAAAGATGTAATCTCCACCATGAAAAACAACAAAGCCCGAGGAATAGACCTTATCTCTTTAGAACTTATAAAGTGAGGTGGTAACGAACTGCATAGGCAAATACACGAGCTGATATCCAGAATCTGGCAGAAGGAAGGAATGCCAATTGAATGGGACTCGGCACTCATAATCGCAAGTCACAAAAAAGGATCGAAGTTAATCTGCTCAAACTATAGAGGAATCTTCCTTCTTAATGTTATGTACAAAATACTCACAAAACTTATAGCAAGAAAACTGGAAAAGTATAGTGAACAGATCCTAGGGGACTATAAGTGTAAATTCCGGCAGAATAGATCAACCACGGATCATAATTTTATTATTGGATGTCTCCTGGAGAAATGTTACGAAGATAACCTCGACATACACCAACTCTATGTGGATTACAAAAAAGCATACGATAACGTAAACAGGAATTAGTTATACAACGCTCTACAAGAACTTGGAGTTCCCAGTTAATCGGGGCCTCAGAAAAAAAGACTCACTATCATGTATCCTGTTTAACATCACGCTAGAAAAAGTTATTCGAAGCATACACATTAGCACCAGTGGAACCATAACAAACCACTTCCAGAGAGATAATACAGAACAACGACCATCAGGAACCTTATATAGCCAACCATTGCAGTACCTGACATGTGCAGACGATATAGCACTACTGGTGAGAAAGCGTAAGGACATAATTAAAGCATTCAGGGAACTTGAAAATGCCTCAGTCAAAGTTGATCTTGATGTAAATGAACTACAGAAAAAATATATGATAATGTCAAGAAACTCCCATGCTGATGATAACATCAATATGAACAACCACAAATTTGAGAGAGTGGCTACATTCACATATCTAGGGGCAACAATAAACGAGCACAATGAGATAATGACAGAGTTGAAAGAAAAGATAACAGCAGGCAACCGTTCCTATCTCAGCCTACAAAAGCTACTGGGAAGCAAAAATCTCTCAAGGGGTATAAAGAAGACAATGTACACCACTATCATAAGACCAGTAGTAACGTACGCTATAGAGACCTGGACCCTTACCAGAAAAACAGAGAACCTGCTCAACATATGAGAGAGGAAAATCCTCCGAAAAATATGCGGCCCAGTGATAGAAAATGATATTTGGAGAATCCGTTCAAACCAAGAACTTGACTAGTTGTACAAAGACCCACCCATAGTCACCATGATAAAAAAGGCAGCCTACGATGGGCAGGGCATGTTGAAAGGATGCCTCCCCCATATGTTGCTCTAACGGGCAACCCCCTTCCCTACAAGCCGATCTAATGGGCAACCCCCTCATTCCCCCCTAGGCGACTCTAACAGGCCCCCCTGCCACCACAACGGGCCGCTCTAACGGGCGACTCTCTCCCCCACTGGCTGTTCTGGCGGGCAACCCCCAAAGGCCGCTCATCCCCCACAGGCCGCTCATCCCCCCCCACAGCCCCCCCCCGGCCGCTCAGCCCCCCCCGGCCGCCCACCCCCCAAGGCCGCTCATCCACCCACAGGCCGCTCATCCCCCACAGGCCGCTCATCCCCCACAGGCTGATCATCATCCCCAAGGCCACTCATCCCCCACAGGCTGCTCCCCTTCCCACCCCCCTTATGCACCCACTCTTCACATCAAAGCAGGTGAAAACTTAGCTCAGAAACGATGGAGTATAACGGATAGTACTCATTTTCTTGCAAATTACCGCAAGTCTCTGCTACAGCAGGACGCTTGGTGCCGTGACTGGTCCAGAAATCTATGCCAGACTGTGGAATCCTGAATGATGTATTTGGCATGCACCCTGCTTGGGAACATGGTGCATTGTTTGAACTTACGTTAGGGTACACTTTAAAGATCCCACATTAAGTGGAAGATGTTTGTGTTTTAGCTTGTTAACTTCTACAAGCCTCGATTCTTTAAATTACAGAATAATGTAGCTATGTTATTGTACAAAGAACAGAGCTGGACAGAAGAGTAGACTGCAACTATGTGTGAACAGAAGGTACGGGAGCATGAGCAAGATGACAAACAGCCAGGTGAGCATGAGAAAGGTGAGCATCAGTCAGGTGAGCATGATAAAGGTCAGCAGCTGCCAGGTGAGCATAAACAAGATGACCAACAGCCAGGTGAGCATGAGAAAGGTGAGCAACAGCCAGGTAAGCATAAGCAAGGTGAGCAACAGCCAGGTGAGTAACAGCTCGGCATCTCATTCTCTTTTGTTTCTCATTTAGTCTTGTTTGCTGACGAAGGCATTTCGCCAATATGATTTTTCTTATTTCCCCCCTCTATTTATTTCAAGTCTAAACATATGTTATGCCCCTAATTCCTTCTTTTAACAGATTGTTTACCATATATCAATATAAATCAATTGTAATAAACATCAGCTTCCGAAAATGGAACCTTTAACCTCTGGGTACGTTTTCTATTCTAAAAAATATGATTGGGTTCAAGATTATTGCAGATTCTGTGCGCGAAATGTGCGGTAGATCTACTGACCTCCCCTGGCGCCCCAAAATTGGCTGAAGCATTAAAACCCGTGCGGTTTGGTGCAAACCACTTTCGTGCGGCGGTGCGTAACCCAACGGGTGTGTTTCTTGTGTGATAATGGAGGTAAAATTGTGAAGACCGAAAATGTGATGGGCACATGTGCCCGATTTCGCCCCACGATAGAAGGCCGTTAATCCTGGATCTAGCCATCCTCATACCGGCGTTCATTTTATGGCAAGCTCTCTCCTGATCTTTTAAAAAGTTTAGTTTTTTTGTACATTTGTTATCTGGGACTATCTCAAAGTGTATGCAACGTACCCTGCTCTGGACATACAGTATCATTGACAGTACTGATGGACCTACAACATCGTCCTGCAACCATGTTCAATGATCGTGTGTGTGTGAGGGGGGGGGGACTGTAATGAAATTAATTGGCCACACAAGGGAAGTTTCATCAGGAGTCAGATTAAAACTGATCTTTTTTTTTCAACAAAATATTTCTCCAACAGCTTTGAATTAATGTGTTCCGGTAATCCCGAAAGACACCCAAATGAGGGCCCGTATGTAAGATATAACATATTTGGAAACATATCATCCTTTAGTGCTGTCGTGGCGTATCATTTTAAATGTAAGAATAGCTTTGAAGGACATTGCTCTTGTTGTCCTTTCGGATATTTCATGAGAACTAAGTGTATAGTTTATCTTTATTGTGTTTACTGTTGTCTTTTTGGCTGACGAAGACGTCTTGTCGACACGCTCGTTGTTTTGTTGCGTACTTTTCAGGATTTACCATCCTTATTCTCACTGATTACCTCCTACCTACCCTGAATTCAGTCTCACCCCCCACCCCCCCGATATATATAATATAGACAGAGAGCATTATTAATAGTATCCCATTGTAAGATTTCGTTACAGAGTTGACTGGACGTCCTGCAATCTTCTTGTAATCACTTCTGATTTATTAGGAGCCGCGTTCACCGGAATTACAAAAAGAATTAAGGAAGGTGACAAAATGAACATAAAGCTTAACGCATCTGGGCGGCGTCAACGCATCTATGTGGCGTCAGTGACTCGTGTAAACATAGGTATTCCGTTCAGCCTGTCTCCGGCGTGACCAGCAAACCAGTGGTTCTCGGGAACTTTGAATATGAGTATCTATATCTGTATTAGGGCTTTTAGTAAGTCAAGGGAAGCTGGAACTTCGAGAACTACTTTGTCAAGATAGACTTGTCTAGACTACGTTGTCATGATAGACTTGTCTAAAACTACTTTGTCTCGATAGACTTGTCTAAACTACGTTGTCATGATAGACTTGTCTAAAACTACTTTGTCACGCTAGACTTGTCAATTTAAGAGTTATGTCTTAACATTTATAAAAAAAGCTAAGATATTCCGTCAAAGTCCTGTCATCCATGAGTAGCATCCATTTTAAGAGACAATAGTTGCACACAGTGAGAATCACTGACCACTAGTGAAAGAATGCAGAGTTGACAGGTCACGGCCGGGGTTAATGGCCCTGAAACCTGGCGATGTTAAGAAGTGGGGGGTGGGCGAGTTTTAGAAAACTGGTGACGAGTCATTGGATCTGAACCTCCAAAAGTTGATTTATATATACTTGGGCATGTATTAATGTAACCTCGCGCCATAAGAGCTCCGAGTAATGTACACATTCAGATATTTTTCTCAGTACTTTGTACAGATTCAGGTATTAATTCAGTACATATTATGTGCTCATTTCAGTACATGTTACAAATTGTGACCGCGACATACCTTACGTCATATCTTACATCATACCCTACGTCATATCTTACATCATACTGTAGGAAAGCAGAAATAAATGAAAACCTCAGAAAGAGCGCATGGGGTACCAAAGAAACCTGGGTTGTATCTGCCATTAAGATTAACCATTAATCTATCAATTAAATTCAAACACGTGGAGTTGATTATAAAGATTATATCCTAACGGTTGACATCATGGCATAAGTCTCAAATTATATTGACAACATATCATAAATCCCATATGATGTTGACAACATATAAATCCCATATGATGTTGACAACATATCATAAGTCCCTTATGATGTTGACAATATATCATAAGTCCCATATGATGTTGACAATATATCATGAGTTCCATATGATGTTGACAATATATCATAAGTTTCATATGATGTTGACAATATATCATAATTTCCATATGATGTTGACAATACATCATAAGTTCCATATGATGGTGGCAATATATCATAAGTTCCATATGATGTTGACAATATATCATAAGTTCCATATGATGTTGACAATATATCATAAGTTCCGTATGATGTTGACAATATATCATAAGTTCCATATGATGTTGACAATATATCATAAGTTCCATATGATGTTGACAATATATCATAAGTTCCATACGATGTTGACAATATATCATAAGTTCCATATGATGTTGACAATATATCATAAGTTCCATATGATGTTGACAATATATCATAAGTTCCGTATGATGTTGAGAATATATCATAAGTTCCGTATGATGTTGAGAATATATCATAAGTTCCGTATGATGTTGACTCTTTATTCCGAACCCGTTAACCTGGTTTTTCAACAAACAATCGTATGGGTTCATTGCAAACATATGAAACAAATTATGGCAGTAATAAAATAACATTGTAGTTTTATGAGGCAACATACAATAAATAAATATAACAAATAACATACAATTAAATCTACTTTTAGCTAGACAAAAGAGCTCCACTCTGTCCAAACAATAAACCAACAACAAATTTAGTTGGAATTTATTTTATTTACTATTGAAGGAGATAATTTTCAATACTTTGATCTGCTGCATATACCTCTCCATTATAACAAATATTAGAGTAAATATCTATAGAGTAAGACCATAGACCCCTATAGACCCCCATCAAATAGCCATGTTGTGCTAAACCCAATCTAATTTGATTCCATCCCAGTCAGAATAAACGGGACACCACCCTCAGCTACCGACAAGGATGGCTTCCAATTTCTCAAATTCTGATTTGTCACCAGAGGGAGGCAACCCTTTTTTGCCAGCTTTTTGTCAACCGATCTGAGATTGCTCACATCTCAGACATGCGTCCTCACCCCCCACACAAATCTCGAGTTTTACGACCGTCCTGATTGGCCAGTGACTAAGAGCTTTTCAAGCTTTCCTCGGATTTCTTATCGATTTCTGCAATCTTCTCAGCCTAGCCAGCACCTCCCTCTCTCCGGTTCCTAGGCATCACCCCCCACCCCATTTTATCATTCCACGCGCATTTTTTTTCTTTTTCTCTTATAGCATTTCTCACTATCTCTTATGTAACAAACTAAACACCCCTCCCAGCCTGCTGAACAACCCAACCAGCCAACAAACCATGTCTCAAAATCTACTCTAGAAACCATGTCTCAAAATCTACTCTAGAAATCATGTCTGAAAATCTACTCTAGAAACCATGGCTCACAATGTAGTCTAGAAACCATGTCTCAAAATCTACTCTAGAAACCATGTCTCAAATTTTACTCTAGAAATCATGTCTCAAAATCTACTCTAGAAACCATGTCTCAAAATCTAGTCTAGAAACCATGTCTCAAATTCTACTCTAGAAACCATGTCTCAAATTCTACTCTAGAAACCATGTCTCCAAATGTACTCTGTAAACCAAGTTGCCCAATCGTCTGTGTGTCAGTTTATTCTCATTTCTCGAAAGCATGTTAGCTGATTTTCCCTGCACTCTCAATCCCAAGAAGCTACAACTACAACTGCAACTACAACTACAACTACAACTAAAACTACAACTGCAACTACAACTACAACTATAACTACAACTATAACTGCAACTGCAACTGCAACTACAACTGCAACTACAACTTTACTTTCACGTATTACAACAAAAAACACAGAAATGTCGTGTCTACAGTGCATGGAAACGGCTTAAAGTTTTTTAGGACCGGACTCAACAGCAGTTCACCCCAAGCCAGCCCGATTCCAGAGAATGGGAAACACCCCCCCCCCCATGCCCTCCTGATTCCAGAGCAAGGACCCGGTGATCAAAAAATGCAAATGAAATGGGCATCCCGGCCAGCGGACGCCATTTTCAATTCCAGTTTCATTAGTGTAAATTTCAAGCAAGGACAAGAAGCGCGCTCGTAAACCTTCAAATCAGGTGACACTTTGGGGACAATCTCGGAATGAGCCAGTTTTTAAACCGGCGGGCAAGGGGCCGGTCCTCCAATCAGAGCTGAACCGGCGCGCTATTGACAGATCCTATTTGTCGAATGTGCACGGGAGCACGTGTTGTTCGGGGCCAGGCCACGCTACCACCATGCATCAGTGGACAGAAAATAACCTCGATCCTGACAATATTTCCTAGGAAATTTGATGAAACATGAACCATTTGACCGAATTGCCTTTAAACATGTCCAACTTAAAAAAAATAAATTATTATATTTTTTTTTTTTTAATTATAAAAATTTTTCAGGGGTAGGAAATCGGAAAATAAAGCTAACCTTTAAGTCAAATGATTTGCCCCCTTGAAATTGGCTGCAAGTATTAGTGAGTTGTTTCCTTTGAGTGCTACAAGCATTAGTGATTTGTTTCCTTAGAGTGCTGTAGATTTTTATCGGATGTTTAAAAGTTTATGTCGTAATTTCCAAATCGTGACCAAAAAGTCACCTTATTGCAATATGTCTAATCGGAATCAAATCTTATGGTTTCTTTTTTATCAGTAGCGAATAATTGAATAATTGGATAAGTTGGGTATGATGATTGGATAAGTTGGATATGAGGATTGGATAAATTGGGTATGATGATTGGATAAGTTGGGTATGATGATTGGATAAGTTTGGTATGATGATTGGATAAGCTGGGTATGATGATTGGATAAGTTGGGTATGATGATTGGATAAGCTGGGTATAATGATTGGATAAGTTGGGTATGATGATTGGATAAGTTGGGTATGATGATTGGATAAGTTGATTATGATGATTGGATAAGTTTGGTATGATGATTGAATAAGTTGGGTATGATGATTGGATAAGTTGGGTATGATGAGTGGATAAGTAGGTATGATGATTGGATTAGTTGGGTATGATGATTGGATAAGTTGGGTATGATGATTGGATAAGTTGGGTATGATGATTGGATAAGTTGGGTATGATGATTGGATAAGTTGGGTATGATGATTGGATAAGCTGGGTATGATGATTGGATAAGTTGGGTATGATGATTGGATAAGTTGGGTATGATGATTGGATAAGTTGGGTATGATGATTGGATAAGTTGGGTATGATGATTGGATAAGTTGGGTATGATGATTGGATAGGTTGGGTATGATGATTGGATAAGTTGGGTATGATGATTGGATAAGTTGGGTATGATGATTGGATAGGTTGGGTAAGAAAAATGGAGAAGTTTGAGGAGATCAGTTTTGTTAGCGTGAGTGAACGTTTAGTAATGATCAAAGGATTTGTAAATAAGATGAATGGACAGGATGGCAGTCTGCTTATTTGCGATTTCTCTATAATACTGTCTCAAACGGAAGACACTTTTATTGTTCTTATAAGAGACGACACTTATATTGTTTTTATAAGGAATTCACGTTTATTGTTCTTATAAGAGAAGACACTTTTGTTGTTCTTACAAGAGAAGATAACTGTGTTATTCTTACAAGAGAAGATAATATTGTTGTTCTTACAAGAGAAGATAATTTTGTTATTCTCACAAGAGAAGACACTTTTGTTGTTCGTACAAGAGAAGACACATTTGTTTGTTTTTTTAAAAAGAAGACACATTTCTTCTTCTTCTATATCTTAAGGGCCCACGATCAATTTATTGATCATTTTGGCTCCTATTCTTTGTTATTCTTACAAGAGCCGTGACGAGAGAATAAAACATGAACAGAATGTACTTAGGGGTTGGGAACATGTCCGTTGTTCCTGAACATAAATATAGCTGCAAGCCTTCAAAAGCATGAATTTGAAAGCATGAAAAAGTTTAGCTTTGCAGAATTACGTCACAGCACAGGGATGTTACAACCAGCGTTAGTTTGGAATTGAGTTTATTACACTGAATTGTTCTTTTTTTAAAGTCCCAACAATCCCAAGCAGCCCCTGCCCACCCCCAGCTACGCCGAAGATATTCTCTTGTGTTGCTTCATTTTTTTTCTTTAAAATTTTTATTTGTGCGTGCGAAAACGATGCAAATGGAAATGGGAAGGGAGATAATCATGTTTCCAATTATGCAGGCAAATCCGTGTGCTCTAAACCGTAAGGGGAGGTAATAGAGTTTAAAATCGCTAGCGCAGTTTGAGACACAGGAATCATCGGCCAGCGATCGGTTCAACAATTTCCTGTAATTGTTAATTGTATCTGCGCTTTTAAAAAATGGCTTTAGACGAGCCCCCAATGTTTTTGTCCGTGATACTTGATGAGGAATAATGGCTTGCACAGTTTTTGGACGCATGCGCTGCAAAGGGTCTCCGAGGATCGTCTTCGCCTGTCTTCAGTCGCGCTTATTGGGTCGCGCTTCTGTCATGCTCGTTTGAGCGTCAGGAAAGATTGTAGATGTTATTTCGGCATTATTTCAATCGATTCTGACTGCTTGCCAAGTGGAGAACACCAGGATCGTTTGTTACATGCAGACTGTGCATGGCCTGTTGTTGAAAAAAGCATTTACAGACCCCGCATTGCCTGTTGTTGACTATAGAACATTCGCAGACCACGCATTGCCTGTTGTTGACTATAGAACATTTGCAGACCATACATTGCCTGTTGTTGACTATAGAACATTCGCAGACCATACATTGCCTGTTGTTGACTATAGAAAATTCGCAGACCACGCATTGCCTGTTGTTGACTATAGAACATTCGCAGACCATGCATTGCCTGTTGTTGACTATAGAACATTCGCAGACCACGCATTGCCTGTTGTTGACTATAGAACATTCGCAGACCACGCATTGCCTGTTGTTGACTATAGAACATTCGCAGACCACGCATTGCCTGTTGTTGACTATAGAACATTCGCAGACCACGCATTGCCTGTTGTTGACTAAAGAAAATTCGCAGACCACGCATTGCCTGTTGTTGACTATAGAACATTCGCAGACCACGCATTGCCTGTTGTTGACTATAGAACATTTGCAGACCACGCATTGCCTGTTGTTGACTATAGAACATTCGCAGACCACGCATTGCCTGTTGTTGACTAAAGAACATTCGACGACGCATTATGTTCTGCATGATTAAAGGCATCTCGGTGGTACAAATCAGAACTCAACATCAGCTGTTTCCCATATCACTGCTAAAGACGACGTCACAATGTTTGTTGGCACGTTCAACATCAAATTAATTACATTCTCCCGTCCAGATACAATTTGATGGAACACACACATCGCCAGATACAATTTGATGGAACACACACATCGCCAGATACAATTTGATGGAACACACACATCGCCAGATACAATTTGATGGAACACACACATCGCCAGATACAACATGAATCTTTTGTTTGTCTGCGTATAGTATTTATGTTTACAAGTCATGTCTGGATTTCAAGAGACTTCGTGATGTTGCTGTCAGTAGGATGCATGCTGGCGTTTACAAAATTCAATATATTATAATACAAAATATTTCATATTATATATTATAAGTTAAATGGAAACGGGGAAAATGTCAAAGCGAAACAATGAAGAGTGTTAAGTTTGTGAGGGGGGTTGGGTGGTGGATTGATGCTAGGAGCAGATTACAATAGATGCCACAGTTCAATAGCGTGGCTGGAGTTTTATCCTTTATTTATAGATGACCAGTTATCGATTGAATTTCTGGGTTATGTAGATTGATCCGCATGCCCAAGAGCCACGTGTCTGCTCATACACAAGGACTTCCTTAGCCCAGCCCTGCCCCGACAGCCATTGCTGTGTGTTCATTCGCTTGGTTAAGCTCAGTTCGTATGTAACTTATAAAACCATCTTAGGCCACGGCGAGCTGTACTCAAACCATCTTAGGCCACGGCGAGCTGTACTCAAACCATCTTAGGCCACGGCGAGCTGTACTCAAACCATCTTAGGCCACGGTGAGCTGTACTCAAACCATCTTAGGCCACGGCGAGCTGTACTCAAACCATCTTAGGCCGGGCGAGCTGTACTCAAACCATCTTAGGCCACGGCGAGCTGTACTCAAACCATCTTAGGCCACGGAGAGCTGTACTCAAACCATCTTAGGCCATACTCAACCCCACTTAGGCCAGGGCGAGCTGTACTCAAACCATCTTAGGCCGGGCGAGCTGTACTCAAACCATCTTAGGCCACGGCGAGCTGTACTCAAACCATCTTAGGCCACGGCGAGCTGTACTCAAACCATCTTAGGCCACGGCGAGCTGTACTCTTGCAAATGACTCAAAAGACGGTTCTAACGTTTCGATTTCCGAAAAACAAAACGCCATATTTCCCCCCCCCACACCTTTTTCCTCGTGTAGGCGCAGGCGATAGGTTGACCCAATTGACTCACGGTGCTTCGGCCTTCTACCAAAATCGATCGGTAGTGGCTCAGACTGTGGTAAGGGCTGAACAATACCAGGAACAAGTTACTATCAGACTGTGGTAAGGGCTGAGCAGTACCAGGAACAAGTTACCATGAAACTAACCTCCAGCATCCTTCCCATCATGCAATTAGTCCACTCGAGGGAGCAGAGGCGTAAGGCGAACAGCTTCATTGTTGCCATGTTCGTGTGCTGCATGGGCCACAGGGGCTACATGGGCTATATGGGCTACGTGGGCTACATGCCCCATGTAGTGGGTTATATGTCATGGGCTACATGGCCAAGTAGTGGGTAACATGTCATGGGCTACATGGCCCATGTAGTGGGTTACTTATCATGGGCACATGTAGCAAGACTACAATTCAGAGCCCACGTACTACAAACTTTCGTAACATTAAACGAGAAGGAGACATATATCGATACGACTACCAAAATATTTAACAGCTATGACATTTATTGAACTAATTCAAGTGTCATACACAACTATGATATTTATTCAACTAATTGAAGTGTCATACACAACTATGATATTTATTCAAATAATTGAAGTGTCACACACAACTATGATATTTATTCAACTAATTGAAGTGTCATACACAACTATGATATTTATTCAACTATTCGAAGTGTCATACACAACTATGATATTTATTCAACTAATTGAAGTGTCATACATAACTATGATATTTATTCAACTGATTGAAATGTCATACACAACTATGATATTTATTCAACTAATTGAATTGTCATATATAACTTTGATATTTATTCAAATAATTGAAGTATCATACACAACTATGATATTTATTCAACTAATTGAAGTGTCACACACAACTATGATATTTATTCAACTAATTGAAGTGGCATACGCAACTATGATATTTATTCAACTAATTGAAGTGTCACACACAACTATGATATTTATTCAACTAATTGAAGTGTCACACACAACTTTGATATTTATTTAACTAATTGAAGTGTCAGGTGTTATCTTCAAGTTTTCAATTAAAGTAAATGATAAAATTACTCATTGTACCTGTATTGTAACGAGTGTCCACCTTTCTTGAGCATTCAATATTATTATATATCACATATCTGCCACTAGATTTAACCTCTCCAATTTCAGCCCATACATTTAATATATCACATATCTGACCATACATTTAATATATCCGATATCTTCCCATACATTAAATATAGCCCATATCTGCCGAAAAATTGTAATATAACCCATATCTGCCCATACATTTAACATATCGATATCCCATATCTGCCCATACATTTAAAATATCCCATATCTTCCCATACATTTAATATATCCCATATCTTCCCATACATTTAATATATCCCATATCTCACCATACATTTAATATATCCCATATCTTCCCATACATTAATAAATCCCATATCCGCCCATACATTTAATATATCCCCTATCTTCCAATACATTTAATATATCCCATATCTGCCCATACATTTAATATATCCCATATCTTCCCATACATTTAATTTGTCGCATATCTGCCCATACCTTTAGCAAACAGATTGTTTTCTTGAAGATAACAGAGCCACTAATTTAAGATTTAAGATGCGATCACGTCACTCAGCCATCTAGTATCCGTGATATCACATCACTCTGCCATCTAGTATATGTAATATAATGCCACTCAGCCATCTAGTATCTATGATATCATGCCACTCTGCCATCTAGTATCTTTGATATCACGTCACTCTGCCATCTAGTATGTGTGATATCAGGCCACTCTGCCATCTAGTATGTGTGATATCAGGCCACTCTGCCATCTAGTATCTGTGATATCACGCCACTCTGCCATCTAGTATTTGTGATGTCACGTCACTCTGCCATCTAGTATGTGTGATATCATGCGACTCTACCATCTAGTATCTGTGATATCACGTCACTCTGCCATCTAGTATCTGTGATATCATGCCACTCTGCCATCTAGTATCTGTGATATCACGTCACTCTGCCATCTAGTGTATGTGATATCATGCCACTCTGCCATCTAGTATCTGTGATATCATGCCACTCTGCCATCTAGTATCTGTGATATCATGCCATGTTGCCATCTAGTATCTGTGATATCACGCCACTCTGCCATTTAGTATCTGTGATATCTACTCACTCTGCCATCTAGCCTTTGTGATATCATGCCACTCTGCCATCTAGTATCTGTGGTATCATGCCACTCTGCCATCTAGTATCTGTGACTAACTCATTTCGCAGAGACATGGACCCAGCCAGGCCACCACGTCACACAAACTATTGCCCAATCTTATCCACCTAATGCAAGCCTAAGCGACCCCACTACTCGTAATTTGTATGAAAGTATCCATTAGCCAGGAGGGTGTCACATGACCATCTCATCATTCTTCATACCATTCAACCTGCTCTGGCGGCGATAACACACCCTCCGTACCTCAGCAGCTCCTAACCACGTGATAACTCTTGGTGATTTATGACGTCTCCGCATATTTGAAAGACACAAATTGCTCATAAGTTAAACTTAAATATATATCTCTATGCTAGACACTATGCTGGTGAAGGAAAAGGGACAATTAGTGGTTCTCAATTATTTTTTTTTATGTTACCAATTCTTCAAGGCATTTTATTAGTATTGAATTTTTAAATTATGTTAAATATTTATATATTTTTCAGGTTTTACAATTTCTAGTCTATGAAGTGAATACCATATTTGTTATATTTCTCTGATTCACGAGGGCATATTTAAGAATGTAAGAACCATCTTCTTTGTAGTATGTCACATATTTGTTCTATTTCACTGATTCACCAGGGCGTATTTAAGAATGTATTATGTAAGAACCATACTTTTTGTAGTATGTTAAATACTTGTTCCATTTCACCGATTCCCTAGGGCGTATGTAAGAATGTAAGAACCATCCTCTTTGTAGTATGTTACATATTTTTAAATATTAAAAAAAAATTTCGGCTTTTTCAGTTTTAGTTGAATGCATCTAGTGAGTAGCTATCGTAAGTGCCGCTGGGATAGGCCAAGATGTTAGCCTTCCCCCCCATCTCCCCCGAACCCCCTGAAAAAAAACACAGTTCGCTGAAAAGACGCCCCTCAAAGACGCCCCTCAAAGACGCCCCTCAAAGACGCCCCTCAAAGATGTCCCTCAAAGACGCCCATCAAAGACGCCCCTCAAAGACGCCCCTCAAAATCAAAGACGCCCCTCAAAGATGACCATCAAAGATGAACCAAAAAGACGTCCCTCAAAGAACCCCTCAGATACGCCCCTCAAAGACGCCCCTCCGTACCAGTTCCTACGCCAGTAAATCTACCTATCATTCTACCTTTATTTCTACCTTTATTTCTACCTTTATTTCTATCTCTATTTCTACCTTTATGTCTACCTGTATGTCTACCTATATTTCTACCTTTATTTCTAACTATATTTCTACCTATATTTCAACCTTTATTTCTACCTATATTTCTACCTATATTTCTACCTTTATATCTACCTATATGTCTACCTGTATGTCTACCTATATTTCTACCTATATTTCTAACTATATTTCTACCTATATGTCTGCCTGTATGTCTACCTATATTTCTACCTATATTTCTACCTATATTTCTACCTATATTTCTACCTATATTTCTACCTATATGTCTACCCATATTTCTTCCCATATTGCTACTTATGTTTCTACCCATATTTCTACCCATATTTCTACCCATATTTCTTCCAATATTTCTATCTATATTTCTATCCATAATTCTTCCCGTATTTTTACCCATATTCTATCCATTTTTCTACCCATATTGCTACCCATATTTCAACCCATATTTCTACCTATATTCCTACTTATATATCTACCCATATTTCTACCCATATTTTACCCATATTTCTACCCATATTTCTTCCCATATTGCTACCCATGTTTCTACCCATATTTATTTCAATATTTCTACCTATATTTCTACCCACATTTCATCCATAATATTTCTACTCGCTTCTTTAAGCGAACATCAACGTTACATGTGATGCTCCCTGTAGCACAAGACACATTTTCCTGAAGTAGCAGATGAGTTTATGTTGATTGCTTTAAGACATATTGCTACCATCAAATGTGCATGATTCCGGGGACATAAGACTTTGGTTTTCAGAATATCAAACAATAGATTTTCATAAGAGAGAATAATGCAAGTGACATGGGGAATCCAAAGTCAATCAAGACACGCATGTCTCAAATGTGGATGGTGTTAACATTGTCCACGTTAGAATTTTAATGTTTTGATAAACGAATTTTGAACAGGACATTCTTTTTTACCTGTCAAAACTCCATGACGAATTGAAGTGGAACAATTTGTTTTACTATCATACGATAATCTCTATTTTTGTATCCGGTATATTCGGTACATGGGATAATGTTCGGATGATATATTCGGTATATACAATTTTCTGGCACAAGTGATATATTGGTACATAAGGTATAATAGTATTGGATTTATTTAGTACACGCAATTATAATTATTCTATACAAGTGATATATTGGAACATCCGGAATATCACTATATATGATATATTCGGTACGAACGATATTTTCGGTATTTTCGAATCTCCGGTTTGGCTCCAGCCATTTTGACAGGCCCCTTGCAGCTCTCGAATCTCCGGGACACTATTATCTCCCCCCCGGCCGGCAAATTACGGCTGGAAATTCGTGGATCATCTTTCCTTATCAGGCGACCATGTCCACTATCTAGCCGGTGTGAAGTACTGTGATTAATACGAGCGGAGTTAATCTCCGACCTGGGAAGGTGCCTCACCTTTCTAGTTACCAAATATCTGGCTCTGGGAAATATGCGACGACTTCTCTGATAAAAAAGTCTTTTTAAATGAAAATTATGCATTTCATGTCGACCTATAGGGAGTAGGGATGTGAACCAACTCTCTATCATTTCAGGGATGGGAGTAGGGATGTGAACAAACTCTCTATCAAGTCAGGGAAGGGGTAGGGAATGAACAAACTCTCTATGAAGTCAAGGAAGGGAGTAGGGATGTGAACAAACTCTCCATCAAGTCAGGTAAGGGAGTAGGAATGTGAACGATTGGGTTAGTGACTCGAGATGAACTATTAATTGGCTCTGTCTCGTGTGCACGTGCACTTGAATATAAAAAAGAACATTTTGTATATGCGATGAGGAATACACATCATCTTACGCCCATATTTCTTGTCTCTTCACAACTTATCGGCATTCCTGTCTGACTAAACATTATACATATATTTTAATAAATATATCTTAACATCTGTCTGCATCTGTGCTAATATTTTAATAAAGCTATTTCTACATAAAGTATTGTCTAATACATTACAATCGGTATAAATTTTTAAGCCAATATTTATTATTAAAAGATTTTTCATTTAAAGATAGTAAAATAAATTTATCTAAAACACATACACTTTGAAACAAACGGAAAAAATCATTCAAAAAATATAATTAATAAATTATCATTTAAAAATGTCATTTAATAAATATTATTAAATAATTATCGTTTAATGGATATTATTTTGGAAAAATGGCCTCTATTTGAAAACACGATGCAATGACCGTTGACATTGACCTTTCTGACCTTCCTGACTGACCTACAGCAATATCGAGATTATTTTGAACCGCTACAACAAACAACACCACCATAACAATCAACACCATCACAACAAACAACACCATCACAACCAACAACACCATCACAACAATCAACACCATCACAAGAAACAACACCATCACAACAAACAACACCATCACAACAATCAACACCACCACAACCAACAACACCATCACAACAAACAACACCACCACAACCAACAACACCATCACAACAAACAACACCATCACAACAATCAATACCATCACAACAAACAACACCATCACAACAAACAACACCACCATAACAAACAACACCACCATAACAAACAACACCACCATAACAAAAAAAAACATCATACATCCTTAAATAAGCTTGTAGTGTTTTAGACATAAAGTTTTCATACAAGTCCTTTTATTTCTGCAATTGACTTTTCAAAACGATTCTATATAATATTTTCAGAACAATTGTATAGGATCTTTTCAGAACAATTCTATATGATCTTTTCAAAACAATTCTATATGATTTTTTCAAAACAATTCTATATGATCTTTTCAAAACAATTCTATATGATCTTTTCAAAACAATTCTATATGATCTTTTCAAAACAATTCTATATGATCTTTTCAAAACAATTCTATATGATCTTTTCAAAACAATTCTATATGACCTTTTCAAAGACGAACATTATATTTAATTCTGGGATATCCTATTTTGCTCATTATCCAGAATTGTAAATAAACCATGCTTTATGGATAAGGATAACATTCAAGCTTTGTTATAAACCCCACCCATCTTGTTTAAGAAACGCCGTAGTTTCCCGTGGCTACGTCCTGTTCCCAGGGACAAGCCTTAACTCCACCTTGATGATCAGGTCAAAGAATACAATTCGGAATAGTTCTCAAACCGGCCCATTTCCTTTCAAGACGGCGTCGACAAAAGTCACGTCTGCCCCCCAAACCATAGAGCCCACATCTGATACAGTCTTTCTCTTGTCTGAGACCCAGCCCACAAGAAGAGTGCCCACAATAGTCTTCCGCCCGCCCCTGTAGGCCTCCCTGGCAACACGACCTTTGACGTGGGGGCTCCTGGCCGCCGGTCGACCGCCATAAAAAATGCATGAATGGCCCGCGTCATTAGTGGCCGAGCGGAGAACCAGGCCGCTGAAAGACGTCATTATGGGTTTATTGGCGGCTAACCCATTCCGAGGCCATCAGCCAATGGCCAGCCGGCACTACGGTCAACACGTGTGGCGAGAAAGCAGCAAAAGGTAGCCATATTGCTACAGCCACACAATCTGCTACCAACACAGAGACTAAAACATCCTGGCTAAATATGTCGGGAATCGAAAGACACATTTTTAGTCAAAATTGTCACGTTAAGGGGAAAACTTTAAAATAATAAACAAATATGTCCTAGAATGCTAGACCACAAACAATGTTTAAAATAGACAGTTAGACCACAAACACTGTATTAAATGGACATAATTAATTAGTTAATTTGGAGTAAGAAAGATACATATAATTCAAATAGCAACAAGATGTTTGACCACTTCCGTTGTGGTACATGTCTCTGAGATAAAGTACATTGCTTTCATGAATCACTGAAACGTTGTTCGAACATATCCTGAAGATAAGCTTTATTCCAGATGTGTACACCAGATCTGCACACTTTGACGTACTTGCTGTTTCTAGCGGAGCGGTAACTCGAAATGTGTACACCCAGATATGGCACTTTGAAGTACTTGCTGTTTCTAGCGGTAACTCGAAATGTGTACACCCAGATATGGCACTTTGAAGTACTTGCTGTATCTAGCGGTAACTCGAAATGTGTACACCCAGATATGTCACTTTGAGGTACTTGCTGTTTCTAGCGGTAACTCGAAATGTGTACACGCAGATATGTCACTTTGAGGTACTTGCTGTTTCTAGATGTAGTCTTTGGGCTACGTACAGAAAATAACAAGGATTGTCTTTACGTTGGCAACTCGATGTGCATCATTTTTTTTTTTTGGTTTGATTTGCGTGGTAACATGATATCCATTTGTGGGGGTTTAATTACCGTGGTAACATGATATCCATTTGTGGGGGTTTAATTACCGTGGTAACATGATATCCATTTGTGGGGGGTTTAATTACCGTGGTAACATGATTTCCATTCTTTCTTTGGTTTATTTACCGTGGTAACTTGATTTAAACCCTGTCTTTAGTTGAATTACCAAAGGAATCTGTTCTGAAAACGATGTCATTTAAAAGTACATTGCCCTTAAACTTAAATGATAGAGTTATAATATACGTAATATACGTATTGCTTACGTGTCAGATACTTAAAAAAAATATGCATATCCATATCCATGTTTTTCAATCACCATTAGGACGGATGTTCCCAGCCATTTTTATGTGTGAAAACAAAATCTAAAAGTTTATAAATGGCGTTCAATACAAAGATTTGGTTCTCATGACCAATGGGATGGCATGGTTCTGGTGACCAATCGGATAGGCGCAAACTCTAAAAAACGAGACCCACAAAGACACAGGTGAACGCATGAAAAAGAAATGTTTTTAAAGATACAAAAAATTGTATCAATATAATTATTTTTATCAGTAATTTTAACATCATTACTAGCAATATTTAAAAATAATAAATTATTATATTAAAAAATATTTGTATATTTATAATTAATTAAATGTATTTAACACTTCTTTAAAATGGGAATTTTAGAAGTTAACTTTGTTGCTAAAAATGATTTTAAAATTTGGATAATATCAACTTTTATTCAAGACAAATCTGTAAGAGGATAAAATAAGTGAACTGTTGCTGTCAACTTATGAACAAATGATCATCAACATTTAATGGACGTTCATTATAAACATTTAATTTATTTTTTAAAAATTATACAAATAAAGTGTTTTTTTACCAATCCCTTATAAAATGGCATAAGCAATTGGGGGGGGGGGATAAAAACTTGACAAACCATGCATACAAATAACGCACCTTATAAGAATCCCAATTAGTGCTTCCCACCCCAAAAGCTCACAACCGCACAATTTTTTACGCCCTTAACTTTATTAATATTCTAATGATCCACCTAGTTTGACTCCGCAGATTTATTTCACCAATTATTTCTGAAAAACAAAAAAACAAAAATATTACCCACCAAACGCTCTTGAGATATTCTGAAGAATTTCAATGAGCTCAGATATCGGGAATTTTATTTCAGTCAAATCAGCGTCATCAAAGTTCCCAATTCTATCCACCTATGACAAACTGATTTCCGGGTCGGTATTGAGGGGTGGGGCTAACAATTTGATAGAATGTGTTGTCATCGGCAGCGAGTCTATGTCCCAAGTTTCAGCCCGATAGGTTGACCTGTCCATTAGCCGTCCTAAGATTTTGCCACTAACTCAGCCAGAAAGAAACACGAACAAATGCTACGCTACAATAAAGTATTAAAAATCAGATGAACAAATTAAGAAATTTGATTGCTGTTCCTCATTACAAATGAACTAAACGAATTGACAGATGTTCGAGAGGATTTTATTATTTTGAACTTCAAAGATGTCAAAGAGCGCATGTCATTGGAAAGAGCTGACACTAAGCTTTCTAATGGCACCACAATGACCTTTCTATCATTTATAAGAGAAAGGATGTGATTTATTTGACCCCAGTGTTCGGCTTTGTATTTTACTTTTGAAACTGTGATCACATTATAACTCTTTTGGTACTATTTTGCTTCTATCTTTTTGGCTCTTCAAGTTAGAGCTCTCAAATTTGGAGGAGACATTTTCTGAGTAAGTTAAACAGGATGTTAGTAAGTGTTCAAAACACTGATCACTTGAAACAATCACGATCAAGAGTTGAACAATACACAACATAAACTATTTCAACAATATAAAACACAGACTTTTTAAAAACAATATAACATATAGATTATATTGAACAATATAACACATAAACTATTTTGAAAATATAAGACATTGATTATTTTGACTACTAGTTTAACACTGAAATATACTATTAAAAAAACAACATTTAATAGTAAGCACAATTGATATATAATTTTACCAGAAGTTAATAAATTAAATTTAATTTGATAATTTCTGTTGCATTTAGACCACTAGATGTACAATCACAGTCATGTGCAGTTTTTCATAAGAAATTTAAATTTAAAGGAACATACATTAAATGAATGGCGTTTATGATGATACATCACCTAAAACAATATGGCCACAATACTAATGTTATCAATCTTCAGCAACAATTATTGAATTGTTTCGCACTATTATTAAATACAATTTTCTACAATAACTTCATTTAATAATTATTTTCAGTTTACGTTGCCATGGCGATCACATTCTACAGCCTGCCTGAATTCCTAATGTAACTACCGTGTTAGCTTTTGATGTTTTCAAGGTCCAGTAAGTTTTACGACCCACCGGCCACTACGACCGCCTCGACGTACCGTTTCATCCCGACCACCGTTGCCCTAGAGTTCCACCCACTGCCACTACCGCTTTTGTCGTCTGCACCGTGTGAATCCACCAGCGGACCTTGTGCCCTTGTCCCCGAGCTTATTTTGATGTGATTTACTGAATGGCAAGTAAAGCTCCTCGGACTTTTTGGGGGGTGCCGACACCGGTGGAGTTGCGTCATAATTGGAATAATGGTCATCTAGCGTCCGGAAGGCGACATTGAGGCTGACTGACCAGTCGTAAAAAGCAGACGGAGATTCTCGTTGTTTGAAATAGACGGATAGCTTGACCAAAGGGCCTTTGACTGGGCCCAGCAGTAAACGGCCTCAATGTTTAAAGGCCTAGCTTTATGAGTGATAAGGATCGCCAACCGCTCACCTGAGGAGAACACAGAGATCTGGATGAAGTACTTAAACACCCATCATGTTAGCAATCCCATAGTGAGCCATAGGTTTATAGTATTTGAATGATTTTGAAACAAATGTGTTCTACTCTAATAAAGATTATGACAAGTGGACAGTATCTTCAAGTAGCTTCTTATGGCCTCTGCTCTATTAAAGACTAGGATAGGTGGACTGTACGCTCACATATAAGACTAGGACAGGTGGCCTGTACGCTCACATATAAGACTAGGACAGGTGGACTGTACGCTCACATATAAGACTAGGACAGGTGGCCTATACGCTCACATATAAGACTAGGACAGGTGGACTGTACTCTTAAATAGCTTCTCATGGGCTTTACTCTATAACAGACTAAGACAGGTGGGCTTTACTCTATAAAAGACTAAGACAGGTGGGCTTTACTCTATAAAAGACTAAGACAGGTGGGCTTTACTCTATAAAAGACTAAGACAGGTGGGCTTTGTAGTCTCAAATAGCATGTTAGTTTCTCTTATTTACATTTCAAAACGTGTCTTTAATTTCTATACGGACAGCTGCATAACCAGTCTTATGTCAATATGACGTAACCAGTCTTGTATCGGTGTGACGTAACCAGTCTTGTGTCAATTGTATATAAGCATTCTTGTATCGGTGGGACATAACAAGTTTTGCGCCATCCTTAAATAACCAGTCTTGTGCCAATGCGACATAGGCATTATTGTGTTGGTGTGACATAACCAGTCTTGTGCCAATGCGACATAGGCATTATTGTGTTGGTGTGACATAACCAGTCTTGTGCCAATGCGACATAGGCATTATTGTCTTGGTGTGACATAACCAGTCTTGTGCCAATCGGACATAGGCATTATTGTGTTGGTGTGACATAACCAGTCTTAAGAAAAAGTGACATCAAAATCCTTGTGTCATTGGGACATAACCAGTCTTAACATGTTACGAGTCTAGTGTCAATGTGACATAACGAGACTTGCGCCACTGTGAGTCGTCAGTCGCTCACCCATGTTTCTAGACGAAATAAGAAACACATATTCATATTCATGACGAAAGATAATTTAGTTTAACATATATATTATTATATTCACATATTATATACACAATATTTTGAAATCCAAATGTACAGGTGCTATTAATCAATTTAAAAAAAAAATTAGTTGTGAGTTTTATATTCTGTCACATTCAAACTGTTTTTTTTACTGTTATCACAATGTAGGATACAATAGGATACAATAGGATACAGTAGGATACAATCATTATTGTTGATCCACCACTTACATAAACACTATCTGTTACAGGCTACATGTGTTGCCCACTCTACTGATGCCATGACCCACGCCCGTCCCCTCCACTAGTCCCCAATGAGGGGCCCCCTACCCAAATATTCCTGCCCTGATGCTACAATTAATGTTCTCTATTGCCAGACATGTAGAACAAGACAAGCGTATGAGACATGCGTACCAGACAAGCATACCAGACCCGTGCACAACATTAAATTCTTGTGAACAAGACCCAAAAAAACACACACACACAAAGTTAATTTCTAACCAATCAGCTTCCACTTTTCTTTCAGGCCATCCAGGCCATCCAGGCTCTGTGACCTCCACGCGATGTCTTAAAGAGTGATGTCCCCCGAGTTCATTTGGATGATTTTCGTTATAGTTTTGGACACCTAACACCAGGGGTTAAACCCGGGGGGGGTGGGGGGTGCACGTGACGCTTTGGACCCCCAACCCCAGGGGTTAAACCCGGGGGGGGGGGGGTTCACGTGACGCTGGCTTCACGTTACACGAAACTCGTCGTGCCACGGGAAGTCGACGTTGGCAGACATGATGTCACCTGTATGACACGGCCGTGATGTCACCTGCATGACACGGAAATGATGTCACCTGTATGACACGAGCGTGATGTCACCTGAAAGGCACAAATGACACGGCCATGATGTGACATGTATGCCACGGCTTAACCGTTGCTTAGACGTAAGTAGCTCTAAATCACGGTTCTCAACCTTTTGCACTGCACCAGGGTGACCAAATCATGAACTGGAAAAAAATGGGACACACCCAAAGAGGATTTGAGGGGATACCCTCCAGTTTAAGAGGGGTCCAGGGGCCTCCGCCGGAAACCGTTTATTGAAATCTGCTCATAAGTTTAACTAGTTTGAGATCTAGAAATCTTTTTAAATTTACCTTCACTTTTGATTTGTAATGTAATCTCTGAGGCATATCTGAGGCATATCTGAGGCATATCTGAGGCATATCTGAGGCATATCTGAGGCATATCTGAGGCATATCTGAGGCATATCTGAGACATATCTGAGGCATATCTGAGGCATATCTGAGGCATATCTGAGGCATATCATATAAAAAAAACAATAATTTGGCAGTGAATACTTATTTATTGATACCTATAAGATCTACGGCAGGGGCACTGTCGTTTAAGCGGCGTCGGCAGAGTGGTGGAGGGGGGGGGGCAGTGCAGCCATCACACGAGCCCACATCACAACTGGCACTGGCTACACAGCTCGCCAAAATATTACTTGAAGTTATATGATAAATTAAGAAGTTTTAGTGATTTGAAAATGTGTTTGGTTTTAGGAAAGGGACATTTAGGTGTCCCGGGAGGCTTCTTCGGGACACCGGGTATGATCGTGAAAAAACGGGATAATCCCGTTTTTACGGGACGTTTGGTCACCCTACCTTCTACCGTGTTTATTTCCAAACATGTCATGTACCCAACGATCAACCAATCAGAACTAAGATCAGCTATTGATGGTCCTCTTTCGCTCGTCAGGTCTAGACCCGTCTAAAGCTAAAAGGAGGACACTGCTTAGCAACACGTCATGAGTTCCTTCACTCCATTACCGCCCCTCACCACCACACCGAAAGGAAAAGTGGGGGGGGGGCAGAGTGGTGGTCACCTTAAAAAAACTCTGCGGGGGGTCTGGGGGTAAGGGGGGTACCTCAAAGAAAACACAGTGGGAGGGGGAGGGGGTTGGGGTTAGGGGGCGGGTGCCACCTCAAAGAAAACTCCGCGACCGTTTCTCCAATAAATTAATGGCATTAGAAGGCTGGCCGCTCGCGCGCATTAATTTCTGTGGGAAGAAGGGAAACAACCTATCTGCATATTGACTGGATGGCTGATTGATTTATCGAGTAGAGTCCGTTGGGTGGGGAGGTCGAGGAGTGGGGGCGTACAACACAGCTCCTTTTAAAACCATAAAATATTAATTTAGAGTTTTGTTCGCGAGTACCCAGTGTGTACATTCATGAGCATTTTTTCCATTCTCCATCTCTGTGGCGGCTCAGTTGAGGGTTTGTGCAACAAATGCACAGTCAAACTGAGTCTATTGAACTGTAGAACCATATCTGCGTTAACTTTACCGTTCTTTAACTGAGAACAGTTATCTCTAAAATCAAAAAAAAAAAAATGTAATGGCTTTTTGCGTGCTTTAGATTAATTTTAGACACTAAACACTAAGTTGACAGACATCAACTTTTGTATTGCCACTAAACACTAAGTTGACAGACTTGTAGACACTAAACACTAAGTTGACAGACATAACTCTTGTATTGCCACTAAGAGACAAAGAAGAAAAAAGGTTGCCGGTTTCTGCCTACGTTCTGGTGCCCCCCCCCCCTTCCACGTCTACCGCCAACAATATTTGTGTGTACACCCGTCAATCCTCCATCTCTGTTCTTGTGACCCCCAAAGTCTAATCCCCCCCCCCCCNAGAACTTTTCTATCCCAACTAAAATCCCAAACAAGTAATTCTCCAATCCCACTCACACACACACACATACCCCCCCCCCCACACACACACACATACCCACCCACAGCACAACAACGAAAACACAACCCCCTGGGCCCACCTCGCCACACGATCATGCCCTGGCAGATGGCAGACAAATTTGGCATTGTCTGGCAGCCATGATAGAGCCCAGAGAGCCGTTGGCCTGTAGCGTCTTGGGACCTTACTTAAAAGGGGCCCCCAGGGACCCAAGCAACCCTCCAGTTGTAATGTTTCGCCCACAAATGTCTCTGATGAAAACCTTAGGTTTTTTCTCTGCTTAGTGAATACATATTTATCCCCGTGTTTGTAGCACTAATGTAGAGTGTTAGTACTGTGGCTATGCAGATGTAACACTGCTGCAGTGAGTAGGTCACATTAGCACCGTGTGTGCACCACTGCTGTAGTGGGTAGGTCACATTAGCACCGTGTGTGCACCACTGCTGCAGTGGGTAGGTCACATTAGCACCGTGTGTGCACCACTGCTGTGGTGGGTAGGTCACATTAGCACCGTGTGTGCACCACTGCTGTAGTGGGTAGGTCACATTAGCACTGTGTGTGCACCACTGCTGTGGTGGGTAGTTCACATTAGCACCGTGTGTGCACCACTGCTGTAGTGGGTAGGTCACATTAGCACCGTGTGTGCACCACTGATGTAGTGGGTAGGTCACATTAGCACATTAGGTGACAGCACCGTCCACTGCTGTCGCGGCTATGTCACAATAGTACCGTGTATATACCACCGCTGTAGAGAGTAGATCACGAGGGTTAGGCGGGTAGATCACGTGGGACAGAGCCATAATAAATAATCAACTGTTCACGTTTAAAATGTCTGGCGTCTTTGGTAGGTGAGCTGTTAAGTAAGTTATATGCGTGTCTGTATGTTTGTATGTGGTCCATTTGAAAGCTTAAGTTCTGCACTCTAGCTAGCCAGAAGAACTCCAATACAAGAATCAATATCTCGAGAGAAAGAGAGCTAAAAGATATGCCCTAAATCTTGGCAACAAAGTTAACTCTGACTTTCAAATACGAAATGATTGATCAAATGGGTGTCAAGTCTGGTCACAATCTTTTCCATTTAGTCAGTGAAAGAAACGGTATGCAGTACCTTAGTCCAAGTGTCAGAAGTACCTTAATCAAATTCTCGGCAATAATTTAGTCAAAGTAACGAAAGTACCATAGTCAAAAGCTCGGAAGTACCCTATAGTCAAATGCTCTGAAATCTCTTTTAGATGGAGGAGACAATTCTAAAAAAAAATGTATCTGTTAAAAAAATATTTCGGAAGCCATATGTGATACAGCATGTGATAGCGGTTTTTAAAAAAAATCAGAGCTTGCTTTATTTCTTCTAAGAGTAATAGTGCTCGATATTCAACTACTTACCTAGTCCTATGTATCTATGCTACCTTAAAGTGGTCGATATGCGACTTATGACCAAGTTCTATAGATCTATGCCATCTTTTTCCTTGACCAACAGGTATAGATCACGTACATTAGGGACTTAGTTTAAGATGCCAGAGGGTAAGTGTGTCTTTGATTAGGGCAAGATCGGGCTTTTCATGAAATGGGAAGATTGCTGGGAAAAGTGCTTTAAAATGTAGCTTAAAAGAGAGACATTGTGAAATAACAATGATGAGTTGGGGATGTTACCAACTTAATGAGTTGAGTATGTTATCAACTTAATGAGTTGAGGATGTTATCAACTTAATGAGTTGAGGCTGTTATCAACTTAATGAGTTGAGGATGTTATCAACTTAATGGGTTGAGGATGTTATCAACCTAATGAGTTGAGGATGTTATCAACTTAATGAGTTGAGGATGTTATCAACTTAATGAGTTGAGGATGTTATCAACTTAATGAGTTGAGGATGTTATCAACTTAATGAGTTGAAGGATATTATCAACTTAATGAGTTGGGGATGTTATCAACTTAACGAGTTGAGGATGTTATCAACTTAACGAGTTGAGGATGTTATCAACTTAACGAGTTGAGGATGTTATCAACTTAATGAGTTGAGGATGTTATCAACTTAATGAGTTGAGGATGTTATCAACTTAATGAGTTGAGGATGTTATCAACTTAATGAGTTGAGGATGTTATCAACTTAATGAGTTGAGGGTGTTATCAACTTAATGAGTTGAGGATTTTATCAACTTAATGAGTTGAACATGTTATCAGGACAATCAGAAGCTGGTGGCGCCTACGACCGCACATGACAAGATGCACGCTGTCATAAAGCTGTTGGACCGCTTCTAGTCGGCACCGGACACACGTCTGACCTTCAGCCACATCGTCTTTTGATACGATCTGGTCATTTTCAATACGGGATCGAGAGCATCTTGCGACACTGATTCGTGTTAAATCATTGGTGTTTTGTGTTAAACGATTGGTACTTTATGTTAAATGATTGGTACTTTATGTTAAATGATTGGTACTTTATGTTAAATGATTGGACTTTATGTTAAACGATTGATACTTTATGTTGAATGATTGGTACTTTATGTTAAATGATTTGTTTTTTTATGTTAAATGATTGGTACTTTATGTTAAATGATTGGTACTTTATGTTAAATGATTGGCACTTTATGTTAAATGATTGGTCTTTTATGTTAAATGATTGGTGTTTTATGTTAATTGATTGGTACTTTATGTTAAATGATTGGTACTTTATGTTAAATGATTGGTACTTTATGTTAAATGATTGGTACTTTATGTTAAATGATTGGTACTTTATGTTAAATGATTGGTGTTTTATGTTAAATGATTTGTTTTTTTTATGTTAAATGATTTGTGTTTTATGTTGAAGCCTTATCGTAATCGCCAAATAACTTGATATTCCCATACTCAGGTTGTATCACCATTCTATTATGTTAGGCTGTCTATCATAAAATGGGTAAACAATGAATAGAATAGAGATAATAAATGTATTGCAGAATAAATCGAAGTATCAAAGTGTTCCAAGTAAGTACGGGCAATGTCCTGGTATAAAAGTGTTTCAAGTACGTGCGGTCAATGTCCAAGTATCAAAGTGTTCACAGTACGTACGGCCAATGCCCTGGTATCAAAGTGTTTCAAGTACGTGCGGTCAATGTCCAAGTATCAAAGTGTTCCAAGTACGTACGATAAATGTCCTGGTATCAATGTGTTCCAAGTACATACGGTCAATGTCCAGGTATCAAAGCGTTCACAGTACGCACTGTCAATGCCGGCAACGGCTCTGAAACAGAAGGATGGGGAAAATGTCCGCTTTTGATGTCCGCTTTATGACCGGTACAAATCTGTCCTACCAAGCTCTGTTCGAGGGCTCTGACAGTTCCAGTAAACGGAAGATGTTAATCTCGTGATTGTTTCTCTTCACGTGTGTTAGACCGTGTGAACAGGTCTGATCTTGGCGCAGCTTCTCCTAGGTGTGGACGTCGTGCCTGGACGTTTATGGCCCATCTCTCCACGGGCCGTGAGTGGGCTACCCCCCTTTAAATTCAAACAGGTGTTATATGGGACCTGGCTTTGTTTTATGTGGCCAGGTTTTCAAAGATCGGGTTTGAAATCCGCCCAAATGACCCTAAACAGGAGGGACCCGACAAGGCGAGTTGCAGGTTTAGCAACTTAAATTAATTTCAAACAAAGAAACTATCAAATAACATAATTATATATCAAACTATCTTAACATATGTTGTGTTTAATAAATGGCATACATGTCGTTCAGTGGATTCCAGGCCAAAATGTCCTCCCTTGTAACCAAGAGCTTAGAAAATAAAAGCAAGAGTGTTGTATTTCTTTGAGGAGCTTATTAATTAGCTCTGAATGCTCAGTGCACACAACCAAATTTTCGTCAAAAATTTTAACGAACACATTATTTTACACACAAACAAATATGCGCTCAGTCAGAAATTTGACAAATATTTTATGAAATTTGATACTGAGAACTGAGCATAAGTCAAGTCAATGAAAATAAGTCATTACCTGACTCAAAACATTGAAAAATGTGACTATCTCATTATATCTGAATCTGAATACAATACATAACATATCTTAGATCGCGAGGTGTTACCACATTGTGTACTAAAGCTGCCACAATCCGGTACATAGAACTGCATACCGACAGGCAGCCTGGTGTACGAGATGGAAGACAAAATGGACCAGTGTAGCTCAGTGTAGCCAAGCTAGTAGCGAGGGGTCCCAAAGGTCTCGCCAAGATAAGAAGATGATAAGCTGAGACTACGAGACGTGGCCCATTTTTTGGGTCGTAATCAAGGGAAGCAGGGCGGAGAGAATTGGAGATGCTCAGAAAAAGGTTTATGCTTATTATAATTGGAGATGGGTGCTTTGGAGGGGGGGGGAGGGAGGCCCAGATGGTCCATGTTGTGGCGGTCTGCTGGTATGTTGCTCTACATTGGGAGACATTTATGGCCGACATCGCAGCTGGGGGCTCGTATGCTTAGTGGTGAATGTGAGAGATGGGAGGATGAGGGTGAGGAAGAGGCAGGAAGGGGAGAGTTTAGAGGTTGAGCGTAAGTGAGGAAGATAAAGGAGGTACGAGAGATGGGAGCATGAGGGTAAAGCTAGAAAGAGGCAAGAGAGACGCGAGATAGAAGGGTGAGGTAAGTAAGGATGAGGCAGTAGGAACGACACATGGGAGGAGACATGGGAAGGTGAGGAAAAGTGGACGATATCTGATGTAATAGAAGAGTTTAAGACAAGGTTGAGAAAGAGATATTAGCCTTTAATTCATTAATGGAGAAATCAAATTAATTAAAAATAAAAATAATTATAAACTTAATATAGACTGCTGTCCAAACTATAAAAAAAATTAGGCACGTTGTCATCCTACCAGGCATGTCAGACCTTTATTGTTTACGTTGTGCTGCAAAAAGACATGTTACTTACTGATCATAATTAAACTAGCGATACTTTCAGTTTATAAACTATCGATACTTTCATTTGTAAAGTAGCGATACATTCAGTTGTAAACTAGCGATACTTTCAGTTGTAAACTATCGATACTTTCAGTTGT
>CAXITT010000031.1:718083-744391 GCA_964033795.1 Lymnaea stagnalis
CCCCCCTATTTATTTGTCTTTTTTATTTTTTTTTTTGGGGGAAAATTTGGGGGGGGGGGGGGGGGGCAAGGGAGGCGTTGAGGAGAGAGCAACTGCGCCTAGACGGAGTGAAATAGGACGACCTTGACCTTGACGCTTTGATTTGTGGTGGTGGTGGTAGTGTTGTTTTTTGTGGGGTGGATTTGGGGGAGGCTGTTGTAACGGGATTTATTGGATAGTGGAGGGAGAAGATCGGATGTTGTATGGACTAAACAATAAATTCGGACTTTGGTCTCATTTCCAGAAGATTCCTAGATATTTGAAAGCTTATAACAGATTGTTATCCATCTCAACGTCCAAGGGTTGTGGATTATGATCAAGTGTTGTCAAGTTTTATACAACTAAAAGCATCCATCCATCCATCCATTCAACCAATCAAGCATCCACTTACCGATTCACCTAACAACCCCTCGATCCATCCAAACCCCCATTTATCCATCAAAACAATCACGCATCCAGGCACCGATCCATCAATCAATCCATCCATCCAAATAGAGGTTCTCATAATAAAATATCGTCTCAGCTTCTAAGGTGTCCATCAATATGAATCATCGTGACGCGCTTGAGTCCTATTCAACAGCACAACTGATATAACCTGACGGATAAAACATGTTAATGTTAGATCACGCATCATTTTGCGCGGTCAGCGTTGGTTTAGGCAGTGCCGCCACAATCTGAGATGTATTCGTCCACAGACTTCACAACAGACTTCACAACAGACTTCACCACAGACTTCACAACAGACTTCACCACAACCTTCATAAAGGGTACACAACAGACTCCACAACATATTTAACACCAGACTTCACAACATATTTGACACCAGACTTCACAGCATACTCTTCACAACAGACTTCACAACAGACTTCACAACAGACTTCACAACAGACTTCACAACAGACTTCACAACAGACTTCACAACAGACTCTTCACAACAGACTTCACAACAGACTTCACAACAGACTTCACAACAGACTTCACACCAGACTTCACAATAGACTTCACAACAGACTTCACTTGAAAAGATTTGATCTTGTTGGACAAAAGTAGATGGTCAAACAATGAGAGAATTTTTTTTTAAAATGGAGAGATTCCCAAACTAAAATCGACACCCCATTTAACATGTGTGGTTAGATCGATTGTGCTTAGATCGGTTAGCTAGGATTAATCGTATATTATTATCAATGAGATATCTATTAATTTTGAAGAATAAAATAGATCATCTATTAAATCATATTAATTAAAAAAGATAGCTATTAAATAATACTAATGATAAAAGAGATGTCTATTCAACCCTAATCATAAAAGAGATGTCTATTCAATCTAATCATAAAAGAGATGTCTATTCAACCCTAATCATAAAAGAGATGTCTATTCAACCCTAATCATAAAAGAGATGTCTATTCAACCCTAATCATAACAACAGATATCGATGAATGCCATAATAACCCAACATCAACGGGTCTCATCCTGTTTTAACGGTGAGCTTTGTGTTCAGACCTAAAACAACAGATGCATTTTGTAATAATGCCCCCCTCTCCTTTTTCACCATTGTGCTCCTCCCCCTTCCCTTGGCAACCACCCTCCGAGCCAACACATCTGTTATTTCACCTTGCTCCCAGGTAACCAGTTCGGATACCATGAGGCGGGCTCAATCAACGTTTGTTTCTTGAACACATTTGACTACACACCAGGGTATTTCTTGAACACATTATACTACACACCAGGGCATTTCTTAAACACATTTGACTACACACCAGGGTATTTCTTAAACACATTTGACTACACACCAGGATATTTCTTAAACACATTTGACTACACACCAGGGTATTTCTTAAACATATACGTTAGACTACACGCCAGGGTATTTAAACACATTAGGCTACACGCCAGGGTAGTTAAACACATAAGGCTACACGCAAGGGTAATTAAACACATTTGACTACACGCCAGGGTATTTCTTGAACACATTAGGCTACACGCCAGGGTAGTTAAACACATTAGGCTACACGCCAGGAAAGTTAAACTCATTAGGCTACACACCAGGGTATGTCTTTAACACATTATACTACACGCCAGGGTATTTCTTTGACGTGAACCTATAACTCATCTTGGATTGGCAACACACGTACACACACGTACACACACGTACACATGTAAACACACGTATATGCGTACACGTTTCCATTCACACAAAACAACAGAGAATACCAAGCCAGAGACAAACCGATCCACTGTTATTATGATAGAAATATTGACCAGCATACGTTACTAAGAGAACCAATGCAACCGATGAAAACATGACTTCAATACATTAGATACATAACGTAGCATGAGTTTCATGGCAGGTCAATTGCCTAATTGTTGCTCCATTGTTGCTCCATTGTTGCTCCATTGTTGTTCCATTGTTGTTCCATTGTTGTTCCATTGTTGTTCCTTGAGATGTACTAAAACCTATCCAAAGAAAGTAGTCTACTATATTTTTTTTTTTTAGAAAATAATATATCTATCATACTATAAGCTCACACTTATAATTCAAAACGTTGTATATACTTTCGGAGTGTTTCCAAGACAATATGAAATACATATGTGACCAGTGAATTAATCAGAGCTCTACGGAGCAGATTTCTATGATCAATGGAAGTAACTCTTGTGCAAAATGATGACACGTTTTAAAAAATAGCAAGAGAACCCCTAAAACACCCCAGTAGGACATAATTTGAGAATCATCTAGTACAGGGTTGGCCAGCGCTGCTCTGGTAGTTCTCAAGTTACATTCTGATGAGGGCAATTGAAAAAATAAAGAAACTTTCCACGTTTTATTTGAGACTCACTGTGTTATCTGCCTAGCTTGGATACATGAACAACTGTGTACGACATATTTCTGTGGGATGAACAAATGTGTACGACATATGTCTGTGGGATGAACAAATGTGTACGACATATGTCTGTGGGAGGAACAACTGTGTACGATATGTGTGTGTGTGGGATGAGTATGTATATGTCTGTGGGATGAACAACTGTTTGCGACATATGTCTGTGGGATGAGCAACTGTTTGCGACATATGTGTATGGGATGAGCAACTGTGTGGGGCACATGTCTGTGGCCTGAACAGCTCTGTTTGACATTTGAGACATTAGTCCATGTAATACATCTTCACAAGTTAAACATTTGTGGGTCTTAACAGTGTTTGTCTCGCAATGTGACCCCCAACTTACACATATGTGGTTCTTTACTAAGTTTGTCTCGCAATGTGACCCCCAACTTACACATATGTGGGTCTTTGCTAAGTTTGTCTCGCAATGTGACCCCCAACTTACGCATATGTGGGTCTTTACTAAGTTTGTCTCGCAATGTGACCCCCAACTTACACATATGTTGGTCTTTGCTAAGTTTGTGTCGCAATGTGACCCCCAACTTACACATATGTGGGTCTTTGCTAAGTTTGTCTCGCAATGTGACCCCCAACTTACACATATGTGGGTCTTTGCTAAGTTTGTCTCGCAATGTGACCCCCAACTTACACATATGTTGGTCTTTGCTAAGTTTGTGTCGCAATGTGACCCCCAACTTACACATATGTGGGTCTTTGCTAAGTTTGTCTCGCAATGTGACCCCCAACTTACACATATGTGGGTCTTTGCTAAGTTTGTCTCGCAATGTGACCCCAAACTTACACATATGTGGGTCTTTGCTAAGTTTGTCTCGCAATGTGACCCCTACCACACACACGCAATAGATTGTTCAGAACAAAATCTCTTACGTCTGAATTACCTGGAGATGTTGACTTGATTGAATGGAACCAACAGTCTTACCATTAATAAACTAGCAGCTTTTTGTTTAACCATACATTCACCAGGTTTATCTGAAAGTCAAACTGGAACACAAGTCAACTAAGAACTACGCCCAAAGTCAACTAAGAATTACGCCCAAAGTCAACTAAGAATTACGCCCAAAGTCAACTAAGAATTACGCCCAAATTCAACTAAGAATTACGCCCAAAGTCAACTAAGAATTACGCCCACAGTCAACTAAGGATTATGCCCCCCAAAGTCAACTAAGAACTACGACCAAAGTCAACTGAGACCTACGCTCAAAGTCAACTAAGAACTACGCTCGAAGTCAACTACGAATTACGCCCACAGTCAACTTTGAACTACAGCCACAATAGAAAAGGCACGAATAGAAAATACTTCAAGAATGATCACGATCACTTGACCTCTTTGTGCTCACTGAACTGAGACAGACGTCAGACAGACGTGAGTCAGACGTCAGACAGTCAGATTTTATTGGACGATACATTTGAATGTTAAAACAGTCCAACTATTTTTTTCCATTGAATTTCTTAAAATACATTCTATGTTACATGTCTGAAAATAAACCAATAACAAACAATGAGAAACAGTGACTAGCTCAGCATTAGACCTTTACTTCTTGACTACAAAATTGGGCCAATGAATGTGAAGACTTCTAAACACTTTAAAACAGTCTCAAGGTGCCGTACGGTTTCACCGGGCAAAATATGATGTTATATCACGGGGCAAACTTTGTCAAATGTTATATGACGAAGAAAACCTTGATGTTAAATCACGGAGCAAACCATGTCAAATGTTATATCACGGAGCAAACCTTGTTAGATGTTATACGGCTGTATAAATAAGTTTTCTCAAACACATTCCGGAAACTTACGTTCATAAACTGATGACGCAATAGTGCCTGTTTCAAAATGCTAGTGGGCTATCACCAGACGTTTGACATTTAACTTGTGACTCTTCATGACTCTGACAACGGGCCGGCGATGGTTGCTATGTGTCAATGGCGGTGGCCGCCCTTTATCTACAAGGGTAGTGCCCCTGGCGCAATGAGATGGGAGAGAATCGATGGCGTATTTATAACTTCTCACCACAGTTACCGCGACGTGGACCCGTCCACTTGTGTGCAGTATAAGAAACGCGGTGTTTAAACACAACATGATTGATGGCCCGCGGTAATACGAAAGTTGTGTCCCATTTCATTGATCACTTGGGTTTGAGATGTTTAAACTTCGAACAGGCTTTCCGACTACACAGGAAAGTAAGATGAGTTGTCAGTGGCTCAAATTACATAGGAGAGTAAGATGACAGTTGTCAGTGGTTGAAACTACATAAGAGACTAAGGTGACAGTTGTCAGTGGCTCAAATTGCACAGGAGAGTAATAAGACAGTTGTCAGTGGTTGAAACTACATAGGAGACTAAGGTGACAGTTGTCAGTGGCTATAACTACACAGGAGACTAATATGACAGTTGTCAGTGGTTCAAATAAAAAAAAGAAAATAACGTTATTTTCTTGGTTTGTATGGAATAATTGAAGTTTTAAAAAGCAAAATCAGAATGATATACTTCTAATCTTCATTTTAAGTTTTCAAAATTCAGAGATGCCTGACGATCATCTCCCACCGCCACACCCACCCCCTTTTTTTTTTGACCCCCAAAGACCAAACCAACTTGTTTTTTTTAAATCCACGAAGACAATGTCTAAATTCTCCAACATCAGCAGGTCTGTGGTCTATTGTGTTCACTTCCATAGTGATATTAGTCTTACACCATCCTATACAATACATTCTATACAAAAATGTACCACATCATCTATAGATACAACACATTCTATACAGCAATGGATTACTTCATCTATCTACTACGCTCTATACAACTATATTCGACATTATCCAGCATCATAGAAGCAAAGCAATAGAGTTTCAGCTGTCCAAGAAAACAAAGTAGAGGTCACATATGACGCAGTATCACGCATTATACTCTCTAAGCCCACATGTCTTTATTGAACCCATCTGTTACTTGTGATACTCATCTCTTTCGAGTTCCATGGAGGAAAAAAAATCAGTACTGGACACATTCATAAAATGACGCAACCACAATAAGTAATCATTTTCATCCAAAATATTTGAGCATACAAACATCAAATATTTGAGCATAGAAAAATCGAACAAACTCAAATCGCTATCTGCCTCCCCCGCTCCCCCTGCCAACGTCATCACAGAGTCAGTCTTCACCAGCGCCTATATCTGTTATAGATCTGATTACAATATTTATACAACGTGGGACATTGTAGCCCCCGGGGCGGTATCGATCCCCGAGAGAACACAGAAAAGTCGATGGCGCCCTGTAATCTTGTGCCGCCCCCCCCACCTCGGAAAGACCAGCATGCATTACTATTCCGTAATGTGGAATTTCGATCAGAATATCCGCAGTAAAGCTGGTGTCTCTGTGCATGGCGATGTGCGCTGTACTCTGAGCTGTACCCTACAAGGCTATTAACGGGTGTACACACGGATGTACACAAGGATGCACACTAGGATGTACACAAGGATGTACACAAGGTTGTACACTAGGTTGCACACAAGACTGTAGACTAGGGTGGAAATAGTATGTAAAATACTTGGACAAAGTTATGGCATTAATCAGCAAGAGAACGGGATTCAGCTAATATTATCTTATTCATTTCTTATACAATCTTATTCATTTCTTATACAATCTTATTCATTTCTTATATAACTTATTCATATCTTACATAAATCTTTAGTCATTTCTTATATAACATTATTCATTTCTTAAATAATCTCATTCATATCTTATTCATAGCTTATATAATTTTAATATATTCTTTATATATTCGTATTAAGAACATATTTATAATCTAAACTTTCTAAATATAATCTTCGTTCTCCTTATAGTTACATACATAGCCCATCACTCTTTATATTATCAATTTATTTAATGCCCGGTTTGAACTCTGTTGTTCCACTATATTTACTACAACTACGTCAAGACAAACTAAGTCTGACAGATTGGCGGCTATCTTGTGTTTCAAAGTGAGGCGATCAATGGCAGACTTTGGAAGTGGAACCAATATCTAACACTATGTTGTGAACAACAACAGCTTCTAAGGCACACATAGTAGATTTCACATATACACTGTTATTCAAACACCTTTTGATACATTTAAGAGAGACTGTAAGAAATCACATACTAGTTTTAATCACATATTTTGTCATAAATTGATTTTATGTATCGGCAGGTTATACATTTTGTGTTATGACTTTAGAGGACAACAACTCTTATATATAGGACAGTAATAATTTCAGAAGACAACAAACTCGTGCTGCTATCTCTTAGATAGGACAGTAAGAATTTTAGAAGACAACACATCCATGCTGCTATCTCTTAGATAGGACAGTAAGAAGTTTAGAAGACAACACATCCATGCTGCTATCTCTTAGATAGGACAGTAAGAAGTTTAGAAGACAACACATCCATGCTGCTATCTCTTAGATAGGACAGTAAGAAGTTCAGAAGACAACAAATCCATGCTGCTATCTCTTAGATAGGACAGTAAGAAGTATAGAAGAAAACAAAATCATTCCTTGATCATGGGTCTCATAAAATAACATTGCCACCAAATTGGTGAAAATAGTTGACCGCTCCCCCTCCCCTCCCCCCCCCACACACACACACTCCCGATAATTAATTTGAATGTGCTTTATACTTAGATTTATACATATTTATATCGCATATATATTGACTTCTAGAATATTATGTACATAGTGATAGACCAGTATTTTAGTTGTTGACAGTTTGATTTGTGTTAAATTATTTACAATATAAGGACATAGAACATCACTGATGAAAATAATTTTGTCAAGATAAACTTTTGATTAGCTTAATGTCTGCATCACTTCTGTTGTATATAAAAGCTTGATATGATATCAGCCACCCTACAGAAACACGTTTAGTTAATTCATAGTGGCGCCGGAAAACTAATCCAACATTTTATAGAACTAACCTGTTGAAAAGGTCTGCTATCAGTTTAAATATTTGGCATTTAAAAAATGAATTAAATAAAACTATAATTCAATTTGACCTTTGCATTATATGTATGATATTTCCCTTCATCAAAATGATGTATGACATCACATTGATGTATGACATCCTTTGTGACGTAATGTAGAATGATATTTTTAATTAAAATTGAAAAATAATGTCAGAAAAACAAGCTTGTCATAAAATAAAGAGCACTCAGTTCATTTTTATCGTCATTTGTCAAACGATGAAGTTCTTGTCATTTGTCAAACTATGAAGTTTTTGTCACTTGTCAAACTATGAAGTTCTGATCATTTCTTGTGAAATATAGGTAGTTGGGATGTTTCATTTATTGCTCTGTAACTTCAAACTCAGTGCATTCAATTGTTCACTTTCTGCTGTCACTATTATAAGTTCAATTGTTCACTTTCTGCTGTCACTATTATAAATTCAATTGTTCACTTTCTGCTGTCACTATTATAAATTCAATTGTTCAATTTCTGCTGTCACTATTATAAATTCAATTGTTCACTTTCTGCTGTCACTTTTATACATTCAATTGTTCACTTTCTGCTGTCAATATTATAAATTCAATTGTTCACTTTCTGCTGTCACTATTTTAAAATAAAATTGTTCACACTTCGCTTTCACCTTGTTAAAATATATTCATAAATTAAGTCACTGTCTGTTGTCATAATGTTAAAATAATATTTTTTTAAATAAGTCCTTGTCTGCTGCCCTAAAATAACTTTAAAAAAATTATTGGTTTATTGAACTTGATTTTAAATTCATGTAATTGTAAAATATTTTACCCACTTGTTTAGTTGAATATAATTCTTGTTATTTTTAATTACTGATATTTTAAAAAAATATATTTTTGATAATTAACATTTTTTATTGACTCACTTTTTTATCCTAGTCATAGATTTGGAGATTTTAAACTCAAATTTTTATGAAGTTTTATGTAAAAAATAATTGTGTAAACACTTTCAAGAAAAAAACAAAGGAACTAAATTTTTTATCAAACAATTAATTATTAATATGAACGACAAACAATCTGTTTTTTTTTTAAATTATTTTAATTAGAGATTAACAGTAACGTTGTTACCAGGGGTTTTTAAAAACAAGTTTTTTTTTACATCAATAAAGATTATTAATTTTTTTTTAAAAACGTTGCTTCAGTTGTTTTTAAATGTTAAAATAGTTTTTAAAACAGAAATAAATGTATTTGTTAAAATTGTCTTGACTTTTTTAAAAATCTGGTCAAATCAAACCAAATTCGAATTGTATACGTTAAAAATGTGATAAAATTAAAAACATAAATGTAACTTCACCTTCCAAATAATATTATATCATGCTAACTGATATCTTTAATATAAGCGACAGATGTCGGTTTAATCTAAATTAATTAATCTTATAATCCTCACTAATTTAGGATTAATAGTTTTAATTTTCCATAATAAGAGAATAATAAACTTATTTCACCAAATATAAAATTTTTGTACGTGGCTATTGGTCAAGTCACGTGACAAGAATCATAACATTCAGTGGCTTTTCATTAGATTAATGATCAATAATATTAAAGATTATATCTTTATATATATATATAAATATATATATATACATATCTAAATATATATATATAAGTTCATTTATTTATATATTTTTATATATATAATATATATAATATATATATATATATATATATATATATATATATATATATATATATATATATTGGTTACACCTTATGGTGTGTATATATATATATATATACATTTCTTTATATATATTTGTGGTTATAAAAGAAAATCTAAAGGACATTGAAAATATAAATTGGTTGAAAATCCATAAAGAATTGAACTATAATCACATTTTAAAACGACCTTTAAAATTTTATGAAAATGTTGTTTTTTTATCATTTCAGATGCCTTGATAGTAACAGATATAACAGAAAGAGTAAGGAACCAATTTCCTCACTTTCAATTCAACAGAAACTCATCCAATCCACTTTTATTACGGCGAATACAACAGAAACTCATCCAATCCACCTCAACAGAAACTCATCCAATCCACCTTTATTACGGCGAATATTGCAAATGTTTTGTTTTTTTTTGTTTTTTTTTTAATCAAATAATTTTACACAAATTTGATTGAATTTTTCTTTTGGCAAATTTGTTGTTTTGACTTCAGCAATCGCTTTCGGCCTGGTATTGACACTATAAATATATTGTCATTTAAAACATATTACAATTTATAAATAACAGTATGTCTGTGACAATATAAATAGCAATATGTCCATATGACAATGTTTGTAATATTATTTGTATGTTATTGTGCAAGTTTTGTTGATGTACTTTTGTACCAGTTGTGAACCATCCTAATCTTTATTATAACTCTAGTCAACATTTATGGTGCTACTGCTGTTGGTAACATAGCCAACAAACATGCTGCGAATTCAAACAAGAGGAGTCACACGGCTGTGACTAGGCCTAATGTCAACACACGGCTGTGACTAGGTCTAACATCAACACACGGCTGTGATTAGGTCTAATGTCAACACATGGCTATGATTAGGTCTAATGTCAACACACGGCTGTGACTAGGTCTAACATCAACACACGGCTGTGACTAGGCCTAACGTCAACACACGGCTGTGACTAGATCTAACGTCAACATACGGCTGTGACTAGGTCAAACGTCAACACACGGCTGTGACTAGGCCTAACGTAAACACACGGCTGTGACTAGGCCTAACGTCAACACACGGCTGTGACTAGGTCAAACGTCAACACACGGCTGTGACTAGGCCTAACGTCAACACACGGCTGTGACTAGGCCTAACGTCAACACACGGCTGTGACTAGGTCTAACATCAACACACGGCTGTGACTAGGTCTAACGTCAACACACGGCTGTGACTAGGTCTAACGTCAACACACGGCTGTGACTAGGTCTAACGTCAACACTCGGCTGTGACTAGGTCTAACATCAACACACGGCTGTGACTAGGTCTAACGTCAACATACGGCTGTGATTAGGTCAAACATCCACACACGGCTGTGACTAGGCCTAACGTAAACACACGGCTGTGACTAGGCCTAACGTCAACACACGGCTGTGACTAGGTCAAACGTCAACACACGGCTGTGACTAGGCCTAACGTTAACACACGGCTGTGACTAGGTCAAACGTAAACACACGGCTGTGACTAGGTCTAACATCAACACACGGCTGTGACTAGGTCTAACCTCAAAACTCGGCTGTGCCCAATGTCTGAAGCTAAGTTCAACTTGGACACAATCGAAGTTAAGTTTAAACACGGACGCCATCAGTTAATAATGTACATCGACATAATCAGTTATTAGTGTACGCATGGACACAATCGAAGTTAAGTTTAAACACGGACGCCATCAGTTAATAATGTACATCGACACAATCAGTTATCAGTGTACGCATAGACACAATCGAAGTTGTGCATATATAAGAGCGCAGAGGCCGTAGTAAGATTGCTCAAATAAACAGTTGTCGAATCAGAGTCATCATCAGCGAGACTTGGAGAATTGAATTGTTTAGAGATAGATTTAAATCATGCAATAATTTAAGATGGGATAGAAGCATTGTAGTTAGAATAGAAACACTTCAGATTGTATGTTTAGCTAACAATGAACAGACTTTGATGTGAACGCTTTACCATATAGATTGGTTGTAACATAATCTTAAGCTATATAAGGTTATTTCAAATTTCGTTGGCATTCAGAAATCAATGGATCTAAACCAGAAGAAAAACAAACAAAAACATCAGTATCGGGATATTGATCTACAGTCTAACAAAACTTTCAAGGCAACACATTTGAAGGTTTTAAGTATATGTCGGTACGAGTACACTACAATTAAATGCATACCTTGCACATGTGTTAAGTTTATAACTCTATCAATTTACACCACGATTTATCGTGTCGGCTTGTGTCTGCGGTGTGTCTCGATGTGTCATCGGTGTGTCTCAGTATGTTTTTCTCGATGACAATACTTAGATTTTATTTACATTATTTTTATGTTCAACAAACCATGATTAGTGGTATTGAATTAAAGTATTAACCTTGCCCCAGAGACTCCAAAGGGTTCAATTAAATCTACCACTCCAGCATTTATGTTTGCGTACATTAAAATAAAGACATTACTAATTTTAATTTTCCTTTAAGTTTCGCCTGACATGCTACACCTCATCTAAACGCTAAATGACGGTTCAAGTTCGAAATCACATTGTTATAACCGCTTCGGTAGTGTTGTCTGGATTAGAAGTCAGGTTGTTAAAATGCCCTTGTTTGCAATATCTAAAATAGTTTAGTTTGAAGACCTATACTGAACTTGCAATCAAAGTTAATCAATTATGTGGGTCCAAATAGGAGTTCTAATTGATGTTGATACAATGTTAACTTAATGTTTAGACTCACATGGTATGTTAACTGACTGGTTAGACCTTATGGTGTGTTGATTGATTGTTAAGACTCACCTACTATTCCCATCCAAGGATAGAATGGCGCAGGCTGTTCGGGGGAGGATGTCGCTGAGCCGCTCTGAGGTTGCTGTGTCTGATGGTTGTTTAAATCGTCACTACCAGCCTTAGGGCTCAGGGAGCACGAACTGAGAGCATTGGGCTCCCCGGGGCTCCCGAACGGGCTCTGCTGGCTCCGAGAGGGAGATGGTGTCGAGATGTGGCTGTGGGTGGGCCACTCCAAGGTGGACCCGTAACTCCCGAGATAACCATTTTGGTGACGCTGCTGGGCGCTGCTGTTTGAGCCGCTGTTGGTTGTGCTGTTTGAGCTGCTGTTGTTGTTGCTACTCCCAGCTGGGATAGATGGATGTTGGCTGTTGGTGGTTGTGTTGTTGGCTGTGTTGCTAGTTGTGGAGTTCAGGTTGTTGCTACTGGGCGCGAGGTGGTTGTGTGGTGGTTGTTGTGGGTTGTGCTGTGGTTGTTGCTGTTGTTGCTGCTGCTGCTGATGATGATGTGGATTGTGGTGGCTGCTGGACGAGGCGAGTGAATGATGGTGGTGCGAGTGAGCATTGATGAGTGGTGGTGTGTCCGAGCCTCCGAGACCGTTGGTGTTATTGACATTGTGGTTCACCCCCAAGCTGTTGGGAGGACCACCGGTAGCGCCCGGGGCGCCGTGGTGCAATCCGTGATGGTGGGCGTAGGGTGACGATGACGAGTTATGTTTGTTGTTACTGCCGTTGTTGTTGTACTTATCTTGTCCGAGCGCAGTGTGGTGGATGGACGAGCTGTGAGAGTGAGCAGGGGTAATAGGGTATCCTGGCGTGACCGAATGGTCGTTGGGCGACCCCAGGTTCCCATGGTGTCCGCTAATGGGACTCACTCCGGAGTACGGTGACGTATGCAAGAGACTGGACGGTTTTTGGACGTGGTACGAACTGTAAGGTGACGCACATGACTCCGAGAGACTGGACACACCTGACGGGTGTCCGTTGGACCCCCCTGCACACACGACACTGCCGTATCCACCAGAAGATGTCGGTTGATATCCTCCAAGGTGTTCGGAAAACCGAGACGAGAAAAGTCCATGACCATAGTTACTAGCACTGGAAGAGCCATAACCGTTCGGGACATAATGGCTTTCGGGTGGATATTGCGGCAAAAACGAGGCCGCGAAGTAGGAATTCATTGCCCTCTTGGATATATGATCGAAGCACTATCCCAACTTCATGACCCAAGGCCCGAGATGTGTGATTTGTGAGGGCCCTAACTCACTACTAGGCCAGAATAAATCACCCCGTGGAAAATGAGATGCCGTGATGTCAGAGGGCGACCAATGGCAGCCCTCGTTGCTGGGCTCGAGCCCCTGGCGTAGGCCTCCCCTTGGCTCGGCCCACTTCTCGTCCCGCGCCCCGTCACAGTCGACTATCGACCCGGCGCGGCTTGACGCGGCTGAATGCTGGGGTTCAAGTTCTCGTCTGCGTGTCTCATCGTCGGTTGTTTTGTTTTTTCTTCTTTGCGAGATCGTCAGTTTGTTTTTAAAAATAGTTTTTTTTTTTGGTTTTTTTTTTTGTATGTTCAAGGTGGTGGTAGGTTTTGGCAATGGGTAGACCGTAGATTTAAGTGGGAAATAGTTTTGACGCTTTCTTGGTTGGCTGGAGTGGATTGATGTGGATGTTTCACCAACATTTAATGTGGATAGTAGATCTAAGATCTTTGGGTTGCAAAGTAGGCAATCAAGTACTCTTAAGATACGTTGAAAACGTTCAGACGATAGTAGGTTGTAGATGAAGAGTTTTTCAGACTTCTAGAACTCAACTGTTTGAATCTCAGTCCAATATACAGTTAGAAGTATTTAGCCAAAATAATCGTAATATTAATATTGAAATGGTTTCTATCATTGTTTGAAGGTGAACACAACAATCTTTGGGAGCACTTTAAGCAAATTGGGAAGATATTTTAAATAATAATAAAAAAATATATATAAAAGTTTATATTAAGGATAATCACATTTTTATATTCATTGCAACATTATATGCTAGGATGAAATGTATGGATAACATGATATGATAGGACCAATGTATAGATAACATTATATGATAGGACCATATGTATAGACAACATTTTATATGCTAGGACCAAATGTATAGATAACATTATATGCTAGGACCAAATTATAGATAACATTATATGATAGGACCTAATGTATAGATAACATTATATGCTAGGACAAAAGGTATAGATACCATTATATGCTAGGACCAAATGTATAGATAACATTATATGCTAGGACCAAAGGTATAGATAGCATTATATGCTAGGACCAAATGTATAGATAACATTATATGCTATGAACATATGTATATCTAGATTACATTATAATACATTATATGCTCCGACCAAAGGTATAGATAACATTATATGTTAGGACCAAAGGTATAGATAACATTATATGCTAGGACCAAATGTATAGATAACACTGTATGCTAGGACCAAGTGTATAGAATAGATGGAGTCAATGAGATGAGGGCGTACAAAATACGTGCAGTGGAGTAGACAGGTATAGTACCACCCAGGGCTGGTCAAGCTTTTTGCCGCCCTCATTCCACGTTCCAAGCGGCCGAAAATCCCACCTCTCAATATAAGGGGAAAATCGTGGCGCCTAGAGCGAACCAGCCTGCCCCCCCCTTACCCCCTTCATACGTTACTGAATACATGACATTGGCAGTATTGGAATATGGAGGTTGGGACTATGGCAATTGAGATTATGGCAGTATTGGATTATGGCAGTATGGTAATATGGAGTCTGCGACTATGGCAACTGAGATTATGGCAGAATTGGAATATGGCATTATGGGAATATGGAGTCTGGGAATATGGCACCTGAGATTATGGCAGTATTGGAATAAGGCAGTATAGGACTATGTCAGTTGAGACTTTGGCAGTATGTTACTATGGCATTATGGGAATAAGGCAGTATGGGACAATGGGGCGCATGGCTATTGAGACTATGACAGAATGGGAGTATGGCATTATGGGACTAAAGGTCAATAGATGTTAAATGTATCCAATAGAGCCGAGGCGGGAGCAGTTGTTTTTTTACTTCCGGTCCGGGTCCGGGTATTTTGAGAAAATTTCCGGCGCCTAAAAGTCCAGGTCCGGGTATTTTGAGAAAATGTCCGGCGCCTAGTAGTCCAGGTCCGGGTATTTTGAGAAAATGTCCGGCGCCTAGAAGTCCAGGTCCGGGTATTTTGAGAAAATGTCCGGCGCCTAGAAGTCCAGGTCCGGGTATTTTGAGAAAATGTCCGGTGCCTAGAAGTCCAGGTCCGGGTATTTTGAGAAAATGTCCGGCGCCTAGAAGTCCAGGTCCGGGTATTTTGAGAAAATGTCCGGCGCCTAGAAGTCCAAGTCCGGGTATTTTGAGAAAATGTCCGTCGCCTAGAAGTCCAGGTCATTGAGAAAATGTCCGGCGCCTAGAAGTCCAGGTCCGGGTATTTTGAGAAAAAGACAAGCGCCTAGAAGTCCAGGTCCGGGTATTTTGAGAAAATGTCCGGCGCCTAGAAGTCCAGGTCCGGGTATTTTGAGAAAATGTCCGGCGCCTAGAAGTCCAGGTCCGGGTATTTTGAGAAAATGTCCGTCGCCTAGAAGTCCAGGTCCGGGTATTTTGAGAAAATGCCCGGCGCCTAGAAGTCCAGGTCCGGGTATTACATAAAATAAAGAATTATCTTCTCATTTTCTAAAATGGGTTCCACTCAATGGTGAGAAGTGAGAAGTTCATGTGTAGAGCCAATGATGAGAAGTGAAAAGTTCATGCACAGAAACAATGTTGAGAAGTGATTTACTCATCTATAAGTATAACACCAGCCATGATCACGGAGCCATTAAAACTAAAGGTTCTCAAAAAACTGGGGCGTCCATCCTCCTTAGCCATTATCCCAAAATATATTTGTTTAGGCAGCGTTACCCCGATTTGCAAGTTAGAAAATAAAATATTATTTTACATTTAACTTTCTCCTTTATGTTTCACATCTATTTTACATTTAACTTTCTCCTTTATGTTTCACATCTATTTTACGTTTAACTTTCTCCTTTATGTTTCACATCTATATTACGTTTAACTTTCTCCTTTATGTTTCACATCTATTTTAGATTTAACTTTCTCCTTTATGTTTCACATCTATTTTACATTTAACTTTCTCCTTTATGTTTCACATCTATTTTACATTTAACTTTCTCCTTTATGTTTCACATCTATTTTACGTTTAACTTTCTCCTTTATGTTTCACATCTATTTTACGTTTAACTTTCTCCTTTATGTTTCACATCTATTTTACATTTAACTTTCTCCTTTATGTTTCACATCTATTTTACGTTTAACTTTCTCCTTTATGTTTCACATCTATTTTACGTTTAACTTTCTCCTTTATGTTTCACATCTATTTTACATTTAACTTTCTCCTTTATGTTTCACATCTATTTTACGTTTAACTTTCTCCTTTATGTTTCAAATCTATTTTACATTTAACTTTCTCCTTTATGTTTCACATCTATTTTAGGTTTAACTTTCTCCTTTATGTTTCACATCTATTTTACATTTAACTTTCTCCTTTATGTTTCACATCTATTTTAGATTTAACTTTCTCCTTTATGTTTCACATCTATTTTACATTTAACTTTCTCCTTTATGTTTCACATCTATTTTAGATTTAACTTTCTCCTTTATGTTTCACATCTATTTTACATGTAACTTTCTCCTTTATGTTTCACATCTATTTTACGTTGAACTTTCTCCTTTATGTTTCACATCTATTTTACATTTAACTTTCTCCTTTATGTTTCACATCTATTTTAGATTTAACTTTCTCCTTTATGTTTCACATCTATTTTACATTTCAAGTGGCTTTTTAAAATTCAGTGATACAGAGAATATATTGATAACATTGATTCGTTCTTAATGTCCTTTGTGTGTATGATTAGCTCTTAATTTCCTTTGTGTGTATGATTAGTTCTGAATGTCCTTTCTTGTGTGTATGATTAGCTCTTAATGTCCTTTGTGTGTATGATTAGTTCTTAATGTCCTTTGTGTGTATGATTAGTTCTTCATTTCCTTTGTTGTGTCTATGATTAGTTCTTAATGTCCTTTGTGTGTATGATTAGTTCTTAATGCCCATTTGTGTGTATGATTAGTGTCACAGAACGGTGGTTACGGAGGAGGGCTCCGGTCCTGACTTAACACAAACTATGTTGACTTAGCAGTGGTCAGTACAGGACCGCTCCTCTCTGTGATTTATATTGTGGGTGTCTAGGCGTTGAGATAGCAAGTATTCCCTAACAACTGCTCAGTTCTATCGTAGCTCTTTTCTCTCTCTTCCTCAACTAATCCGTAGTTCTTCTCTATCTTCCTCAACTAACTACTGTCGCTCCTTTCCCTCTTCCTCAACTCGTCGTACCTCTGTTCACTCTCCCTCAACTACTCTAACTCAGTGAAAGCTCCCTCTTATATGTGGTTCTCTACCCCCCATAGGTGGTCCAGGAATGCTATCTATAAACACACCCATGCCCTCTAATTTCCGGTCAATTAGACCTTCCCATTGTTAACCCAGAAATTATCATGCGAAGTCTGGAAAACCCGAACATACTATTATCCAAAGAAACAATCCCCCACTATATCAAGATGTGAGAGTCTATTAACCTTAACTTAACCCCATTAACAGCAGTTTCCTTCCATCCTATAAGTTACCTAACAACAATGGAGCTCTGTCCTATACCCCCGCCCCAGTCATTTGTGACAATTAGTTCTTAATGTCCTTTGTGTGTATGATTAGCTCTTAATGGCCTTTGTGTGTATCATTAGTTCTGAATGTCCTTTGTTGTGTGTATGATTAGCTCTTAATGTCTTTTGTGTGTATGATTAGCTCTAAATGTCTTTTGTGTGTATGATTAGCTCTTAATGTCCTTTAATGTGTGTATGATTAGTTCTTAATGTCCTTTCTTGTGTGTATGATTAGCTCTTAATGTCCTTTGTGTGTATGATAAGTTCTTAATGTCCTTTGTGTGTATGATTAGTTCTTCATTTCCTTTGTTGTGTGTATGATTAGTTCTTAATGTCCTTTGTGTGTATGATTAGTTCTTCATTTCCTTTGTTGTGTGTATGATTAGTTCTTAATGTCCTTTGTGTGTATGATTAGTTCTTAATGTCCTTTGTGTGTATGATTAGTTCTTAATGTCCTTTGTGTGTATGATTAGTTCTTCATTTCCTTTGTTGTGTGTATGATTAGTTCTTAATGTCCTTTGTGTGTATGATTAGTTCTTAATGTCCTTTGTGTGTATGATCAGTTCTTAATGTCCTTTGTGTGTATGATTAGTTCTTAATGTCCTTTGTGTGTATGATTAGTTCTTAATGTCCTTTGTTGTGTGTATGATTAGTTCTTAATGTCCTTTGTGTGTATGATTAGTTCTTCATGTCCTTTGTGTGTATGATTTGTTCTTAATGTCCTTTGTTGTGTGTATGATTAGTTCTTAATGTCCTTTGTGTGTATGATTAGTTCTTAATGCCCATTTGTGTGTATGATTAGCTCTTAATGTCCTTTGTGTGTATGATTAGCTATTAATGTCTTTTGTGTGTATCATTAGTTCTGAATGTCCTTTGTTTTGTGTATGATTAGCTCTTAATGTCTTTTGTGTGTATGATTAGCTCTAAATGTTTTTGTGTGTATGATTAGTTCTTAATGTCCTTTGTTGTGTGTATGATTAGTTCTGAATGTCCTTTGTTGTGTGTGATTAGTTTTTAATGTCCTTTGTTGTGTGTATGATTAGTTCTGAATGTCCTTTGTTGTGTGTGTGATTAGTTCTTAATGTCCTTTGTGTGTATGATTAGTTCTTAATGTCCTTTGTATGTATGATTAGTTTTTAATGTCCTTTGTTGTGTGCATGATTAGTTCTTAATGTCCTTTGTGTGTATTTTTAGTTCTTAATATCCTTTGTGTGTATGATTAGTTCTTAATGTCCATCGTTGTGTGTATGATTAGTTCTTAATGTCCTTTGTTGTGTGTATGTTTAGTTCTGAATGTCCTTTGTTGTGTGTGTGATTAGTTTTTAATGTCTTTTGTAGTGTATGATTAGTTCTTAATGCCCTTTGTTGTGTGTATGATTAGTTCTTAATGTCCTTTGTGTGTATGATTAGTTCTTAATGTCCTTTGTGTGTATGATTAGTTCTTAATGTCCTTTGTGTGTATGATTAGTTCTTAATGTCCTTTGTTGTGTGTATGATTAGTTCTTAATGTCCTTTGTGTGTATGATTAGTTCTTAATGTCCTTTGTGTGTATGATTAGTTCTTAATGTCCTTTGTGTGTATGATTAATTCTTAATGTCCTTTGTGTGTATGATTAGTTCTTAATGTCCTTTGTGTGTATGATTAGTTCTTCATTTCCTTTGTTGTGTGTATGATTAGTTCTTAATGTCCTTTGTGTGTATGATTAGTTCTTAATGTCCTTTGTGTGTATGATTAGTTCTTCATTTCCTTTGTTGTGTGTATGATTAGTTCTTAATGTCCTTTGTGTGTATGATTAGTTCTTAATGTCCTTTGTTGTGTGTATGATTAGTTCTTAATGTCCTTTGTTGTGTGTATGATTAGTTCTTAATGTCCTTTGTGTGTATGATTAGTTCTTCATTTCCTTTGTTGTGTGTATGATTAGTTCTTAATGTCCTTTGTGTGTATGATTAGTTCTTAATGTCCTTTGTTGTGTGTATGATTAGTTCTTAATGTCCTTTGTTGTGTGTATGATTAGTTCTTAATGTCCTTTGTGTGTATGATTAGTTCTTCATTTCCTTTGTTGTGTGTATGATTAGTTCTTAATGTCCTTTGTGTGTATGATTAGTTCTTAATGTCCTTTGTGTGTATGATTAGTTCTTAATGTCCTTTGTGTGTATGATTAGTTCTTCATTTCCTTTGTTGTGTGTATGATTAGTTCTTAATGTCCTTTGTGTGTATGATTAGTTCTTAATGTCCTTTGTGTGTATGATTAGTTCTTAATGTCCTTTGTGTGTATGATTAGTTCTTAATGTCCTTTGTTGTGTGTATGATTAGTTCTTAATGTCCTTTCTTGTGTGTATGATTAGTTCTTAATTTCCTTTGTGTGTATGATTAGTTTTTAATGTCCTTTGTTGTGTGTATGATTAGTTCTTAATGTCCTTTGTTGTGTGTATGATTAGTACTGAATGTCCTTTGTTGTGCGTGTGATTAATTTTTAATGTTCTTTGTTGTGTGTATGATTAGTTCTTAATGTCCTTTGTTGTGTGTATGATTAGTTCTTAATGTCCTATGTGTGTATGATTAGTTCTTCATTTCCTTTGTTGTGTCTATGATTAGTTCTTAATGTCATTTGTTGTGTGTATGATTAGTTCTTAATGTCCTTTGTGTGTATGATTAGTTCTTAATGTCCTTTGTGTGTATGATTAGTTCTTAATGTCCTTTGTTGTGTGTATGATTAGTTCTTAATGTCCTTTGTGTGTATGATTAGTTCTTAATGTCCTTTGTGTGTATGATTAGTTCTTCATTTCCTTTGTTGTGTGTATGATTAGTTCTTAATGTCCTTTGTGTGTATGATTAGTTCTTAATGTCCTTTGTGTGTATGATTAGTTCTTAATGTCCTTTGTGTGTATGATTAGTTCTTAATGTCCTTTGTTGTGTGTATGATTAGTTCTTAATGTCCTTTGTTGTGTGTATGATTAGTTCTTAATGTCCTTTCTTGTGTGTATGATTAGTTAGTGTAAAGCCATGTAGCTAAAGATATATTGTCTCCAAAGAAAGACAAGGTTCACGGCCACACGATGTGAAAGTGTCCAACCTTTGTCCAACTCTTGGCCCACTAGGCATAGGCGTTACCGTATTGGAGATGTGAGAGGGATAGTCGCGCTACGGTATCTCCGGTTAACCTTCAAACACTTTCTTGGGTTTTGTTTTTTTTTTGTTTTTTTTTGGGAGGGGGGGGGATTCACCAAAAGGAAATAGGACATTAGAAGATTTGAAAGAATTGGATCATGCTGTTTCATAAAATAGCAGAGACGGCTGACATAAGAAAATTGTGACAAAGTAGAGAAAGTGCGTCAGGAGTCGGGTGTTACTAAAGAAGGCTACCATCATAGTAAGGTGTTTACAGAGAACGGTACCATCGTATTAGGGCAGGGGTCTCAAACTCAAATCATCCGGAGGCCGCAGGAGGCAGGGTGAGACTGGGCCGCATCAAGTATTCCTCAAAAGTGAATACAAATTCATTAAAAGTACAACTGTTACAATCTGCTCAACCATTAGTAATAACAACTAAAAACATGAAGGGTTCTCAAGAACTAGTCTTCACTTTCTTCCTCCTACTGCTTGTTGCCAGAGACCTGACAGTGCACGTGACCAAGTTGACTGGCCAGAGACCTGACAGTGCACGTGACCAAGTTGACTGGCCAGAGACCTGACAGTGCACGTGACAAAGTTGACTGGCCAGAGACCTGACAGTGCACGTGACCAAATTGACTGGCCAGAGACCTGACAGTGCACGTGACCAAGTTGACTCGCCAGAGACCTGACAGTGCAAGTGACCAAGTTGACTGGCCAGAGACCTGACAGTGCACGTGACCAAGTTGACTGGCCAGAGACCTGACAGTGCACGTGACCAAGTTGACTCGCCAGAGACCTGACAGTGCACGTGACCAAGTTGACTGGCCAGAGACCTGACAGTGCAAGTGACCAAGTTGACTGGCCAGAGACCTGACAGTGCAAGTGACCAAGTTGACTGGCCAGAGACCTGACAGTGCAAGTGACCAAGTTGACTGGCTCGGAATTTCCCTCACTCATAAACATTAGTGCCAATTGTAATAGGGGTTCTTTGATACTGTGTAAGGTCGCTACGATTTACACAATTATGGTTGTTTATTACCAACTAAAGTGACGTTTTAAAATTTTCAAATATGCATACATAATATTCTCAAAACCGCACTTTGACCATGTTTGTCGCTAAAAATGCTATCAATTAAAAACTTCTTTTCCGATTTTAAAATTGTTACCATTATCATCAACGTCCAAATCTAAATAAACATAATAACTATCAGAATGAGAGTAGTCGATGAGATTCAACTGAGACCGTCGTGGAGGATCACCTTATAGAGTTGCCTTATAGGGTCACTTTATAGATCTGAGATGGGGGGAATGCGCGGGCCGCATTAACACTAAACTATGCTGTCATGTCGAGGGCCGCAAATGGCCCACAGCCGCGAGTTTGAGACACTTATATTAGGGTGTTACCAGAGAGCAGTTGCATCATAGTAATGTGTTTCCAGAGAAGGGTACCATCATAGTAAGGTGTTACAAGAGAAGGGTACCATCATAGTAGGGTGTTACAAGAAAAGGGTACCATCAGAGTAGGGTGTTAGCAGAGAAGGGTGCCATCATAGTAAGGTGATACAAGAGAAGGGTACCATCATAGTAGGGTGTCACCAGAGAAGGGTACCATCATAGTAGGGTGTTACCAGAGAAAGGTACCATCATAACAGGGTGTTACCAGAGAAGGGTACCATCATAGTAGGGTGTTACCAGAGAAGGTTACCGTCATAGAAGGGTGTTACCAGAGAAGGGTACCATTATAGTAGGGTGCTACAAGAGAAGGGTACCATCATAGCAGGGTGTTACCAGAGAAGGTTACCGTCATAGAAGGGTGTTACCAGAGAAGGGTACCATTATAGTAGAGTGTTACCAGAGAAGGGTACCATCAAAGTAGGGTGTTACCAGAGAAAGGTACCATCATAGTAGGGGGTTACCAGAGAAGAGTACCATCATAGTAGGGTGTTACCAGAGAAGGGTACCATCATAGTAGGGTGTTACCAGAGAAAGGTACCATCATAGTAGGGTGTTACCAGAGAAGGGTACCATCATAGTATGGTGTTACCAGAGAAAGGTACCATCATAGTAGGGTGTTACCAGAGAAGGGTACCATCATAGCAGGGGGTTACCAGAGAAGGGTACCATCATAGTAGGGTGTTACCAGAGAAAGGTACCATCATAGTAGGGTGTTACCAGAGAAGGGTACCATTATAGTAGGGTGTTACAAGAGAAGGGTACCATCATAGTAGGGTGTTAACAGAGAAAGGTACCATCATAGTAGGGTGTTACCAGAGAAGGGTACCATTATAGTAGGGTGTTACCAGAGAAGGGTACCATCATAGTAGGGTGTTACCAGAGAAGGGTACCATCATAGTAGGGTGTTACCAGAGAAGGGTACCATCATAGTAGGATGTTGCCAGAGAAGGGTACCATCATAGTAGGGTGTTACCAGAGAAGGGTACCATCATAGTAGGGTGTTTCCAGAGAAGGGTACCATCATAGTAGGATGTTGCCAGAGAAGGGTACCATCATAGTAGGGTGTTGCCAGAGAAGGGTACCATCATAGTAGGGTGTTACCAGAGAAGGGTACCATCATAGTAGGATTTTGCCAGAGAAGGGTACCATCATAGTAGGGTGTTACCAGAGAAGGGTACCATCATAGTAGGATTTTGCCAGAGAAGGGTAACATCATGGTAGGGTGTTACCAGAGAAGGGTACCATCATAGTAGGATTTTGCCAGAGAAGGGTACCATCATAGTAGGGTGTTACCAGAGAAGGGTACCATCATAGTAGGGTGTTACCAGAGAAGGGTACCATCATAGTAGGGTGAGACTATGCCATGACAGAAAATAAACATTTAACCTACTACCGTGGCGTGTCAGAAACTAAACAATTAACCTACTACCATGCCGTGACAGAAAGTAAACATTTACCCTACTACCGTGCCGGGACAGAAACTCAACATTTAACCTAGTACCGTGCCGTGACAGAAACTAAATATTTAGCCTACTACCGTGGCATGACAGATACTAAAATATTAACCTAGTACCGTACCGTGACAGAAACTAAACAATTAACCTACTATCATGCCGTGACAGAAAGTAAACATTTATCCGACTACCGTGCCGGGACAGAAACTCAACATTTAACCTACTACCGTGCAGTGACACAAACTAAATATTTAACCTACTACCTTGTCGTGACAAAAACTAACATTTAACCTAGTCCCGTGCCGTTACAGAAAATAAAAATTTAACCTACTATCGTGCTGTGACAGGAAATTAAAAAAATAACCTACTATTGTGCCATGACAGATAAGCAACATTTAACCGACTACCGTGCTGTAAGAGCAAAAAAATATATATTATAAAACTGTACTGTGACAGAAACTAAACATTCAACCTACTACCGTGCTTGACAGATACTAAACATTTAACCTACAATTGTGCCCTGACAGAAAGTAAAAAAATAACCTACTACTATACTATGACAGAAAATAAAATTTTAAGCTCCTACCGTTCCGTGACATAAACTAAAAAAAATACTTTACTACCGTGCTTTAAAAGAAACTAAACATATAACATACTACTGTGCCATGACAGAAACTAAATATTTTGCCTACTACCTTGCCGTGACATAAACTTAAAAATTAAACTACTACCGTGCCGTGACAGAAACTAAACAATTAAACTACTACTGTGCCATGACAGAAACTAAATATATAACCTACTATCTTGCTGCGACAAAAACTACACATTTAACCTAGTACCGTGGCGTGACAGAAACTAAAATATTAACCTACTACTGTGACAGTAACTAAACATTTAACCTACGTCCATGCCGTGACAGAAACTAACCAATTAAGGCACTACCGTACCGTGACATCCATTAAAAATTTAACCAACTATCTAGCCGTGACAGAAATGAACATTTAATCGACTACCGTGCCATGACAGAAACTAAATATTTAACTTATTACTGTGCCGTGACATGAACTAAATAGTTATCCTACTACCGTGACGTGACAGAAACTAAATATTTAACCTACTGCTATGCCACGAAAGAAACTAAACATTCTACCTTCTACCGTGCTCGGCCATACACTAAAGATTTAACCTACTACCATGCCATGACAGAAACTAAAGATTTAACCTACTACCGTGCTGTGAAAGAAACAAACATTTTACCACCGATTGTGCCAGGAAATAAACTAAAAATTTAGTTTACCACCCTGCCATGACACAAACTAAATATTTATTCTACTTCCTTGCCATGTCAGAAAGTAAACATTGGCGCTACTACGATGCCGTGACAGAAATTAAACATTTCACCTACTATTGTGGCGTGAAAGAAACTAAACATTTAGTTTACTAACGTGCTTTGACACAAACTAAACATTTAACCTACCACAGTGCCTTGAAACAAACTAAACATTTAACTTCTACCATGCCATGACAGAAGCTAAACAATTAACCTACTACCGTGCCGTGACAGAAACTAAACATTACACCTACTACCGTACCGTGACAGAAACTAAACATTACACCTACTACCGTACCGTGACAGAAACTAAACATTACACCTACTACCGTACCATGACAGAAACTAAACATTACACCTACTACCGTGCCGTGACAGAAACTAAACATTACACTTACTACCGTGCCGTGACAGAAACTAAACATTACACCTACTACTGTACCTTGACATAAACTAAACATTACACCTACTACCGTGCCGTGACAGAAACCAAACATTACACCTACTACCGTGCCGTGACAGAAACCAAACATTACACCTACTACCGTGCCGTGACATAAACTAAACATTACACCTACTACCGTACCGTGACAGAAACTAAACATTACACCTACTACTGTACCGTGACACAAACTAAACATTACACCTACTACCGTGCCGTGACAGAAACTAAACATTACACCTACTACCGTACCGTGACAGAAACTAAATATTACACCTACTACTGTACCGTGACATAAACTAAACATTACACCTACTACCGTGCCGTGACAGAAACTAAACATTACACCTACTA
>CAXITT010000031.1:744953-789351 GCA_964033795.1 Lymnaea stagnalis
ATTTTTTTTTTTTTTTTTTTTTTTTTTTTTTTTTTGGGGGGGGGGGGGGGGGGGGGGGGGGCTTATAAAGATATCTAATTACATTGAACTATAAAAAAGTTAAATATCTTAATCAGGATTAATTGAATGTAATCATTAGTTTAATGAGTCACTACTGATTGAAAGATTACGTTGCACCTGGTGAAGGTTTATTCCTGTTTCCAGTTCTCTCTAGGATAACTTATGAAGGACTGTGGGCAAGCCGCGTAATTAAGTCAATAAACAAGTGGAAATAAACAAGGAGACATAAACGAGGGCACATAAACAAGGGGACATAAACAAGGGGACATAAATAGGGAACATAAACAAGGGGACATAAACAAGGGGACATAAACAAGGGGACACGACATGGTTACGTTTGAACATTCAGTAACATCGACTTTGTTATCGTCTTGGAAAGCATACTCTTTATTTTTCTGTTAGTGTCTGTTGAAGAAGGCGTCTCGCCGTTACGTCCGCTTATTTGTCTTGTCTTTTATTGTCAGTCTAAACACGTCTTGCTACAGTCTTTATATTGTCTTTAGGACAGGAGAGGTCGAAAGAAGAGTCAGTATGAAAAACACGTCTTGCTACAGTCTTTATATTGTCTTTAGGACAGGAGAAGTCGAGAGAAGAGTCAGTTTGAAAAACACGTCTTACTGCAGTCTTTATACTGTCTTTAAGACAGGAGAGGTCGAGAGAAGTGTCTGTTTGAAATAATACGTCTTTCTACAGTCTTAATATTTGTCTTTAGGACAGGAGAGGTCGAGAGAAGAGTCATTTTGAAAAAGCACGTCTTTCAACAGTCATTATATTGTCTTTAGGACAGGAGAGGTTAAGAGAAGAGTCAGTTGGAAAAAAACATGTCTTGTTACAGTCTTTATATTGTCTTTAGGACAGGAGAGGTCGAGAGAAGTGTCTGTTTGAAAAACACGTCTTGCTACAGTCTTAATATTGTCTTTAGGACAGGAGAGGTTAAGAGAAGAGTCAGTTGGAAAAAAACATGTCTTGTTTCAGTCTTTATATTGTCTTTAGGACAGGAGAGGTCGAGAGAAGAGTCAGTTTGAAAAACACGTCTTGCTACAGTCTTAATATTGTCTTTAGGACAGGAGAGGTCGAGAGAAGAGTCAGTTTGAAAAACACGTCTTGCTACAGTCTTTATATTGTCTTTAGGACAGGAGAGGTCGAGAGAAGAGTCAATTTGAAAAAGACGTCTTGCTACAGTCTTTATATTGTCTTTAGGACAGGAGAGGTCGAGAGAAGAGTCAGTTTGAAAAAAACACGTCTTGCTACAGTCTTTATATTGTCTTTAGGACAGGAGAGGTCGAGAGAAGAGTCATTTTGAAAAAGCACGTCTTGCTACAGTCTTTATATTGTCTTTTGGACAGGAGAGGTCGAGAGAAGAGTCATTTTGAAAAAGCACGTCTTGCAACAGTCTTTATATTGTCTTTAGGACAGGAGAGGTCGAGAGAAGAGTCATTTTGAAAAAGCACGTCTTGCTACAGTCTTTATATTGTCTTTAGGACAGGAGAGGTCGAGAGATGAGTCAGTTTGAAAAACACGTCTTGCTACAGTCTTTATATTGTCTTTAGGACAGGAGAGGTCGAGAGAAGAGTCAATTTGAAAAACACGTCTTGCTACAGTCTTTATATTGTCTTTAGGACAGGAGAGGTCGAGAGAAGAGTCATTTTGAAAAAGCACGTCTTGCTACAGTCTTTATATTGTCTTTAGGACAGGAGAGGTCGAGAGAAGAGTCAGTTAGAAAAAACATGTCTTGCTACAGTCTTTATATTGTCTTTAGGACAGGAGAGGTCGAGAGATGAGTCAGTTTGAAAAAACATGTCTTGCTACAGTCTTTATATTGTCTTTAGGACAGGAGAGGTCGAGAGAAGAGTCAGTTAGAAAAAACATGTCTTGCTACAGTCTTTATATTGTCTTTAGGACAGGAGAAGTCGAGAGAAGAGTCAGTTAGAAAAAACATGTCTTGCTACAGTCTTTATATTGTCTTTAGGACAGGAGAGGTCGAGAGAAGAGTCAGTTAGAAAAAACATGTCTTGCTACAGTCTTTATATTGTCTTTAGGACAGGAGAAGTCGAGAGAAGAGTCAGTTGGAAAATACGGCGCAAACCTAAACGTGAAACTTGTCATGTCCAGATCAACCGGTCTGAAAGAGTTCATGTCTGGTACAAGATCAGATCAACCTGCCATGTCAATAACAATACCATATCAACCTGTCTTTCAATAACAACACCATATCAACCTGTCATGTCCAGTACAGCACAAGATCAACCTTTGATGTCCAGTACAATACCCAATCAACCTGCCAGGTCCAGTCCTTTCTAGGAGTCTTTTCTCTGAAAACATCCGTAGCCATTTGTTTCCGGCGCACTCAAAAATAAAGAAAAGAATCTGGCCGGTCCTTTAGGATGTGACAAATGGGGAGTCAACCACTTAGGGGCGTCCTTAAGGGGCGTACAATGAGTCCATCCATTTCAATATTCACATATTCTAACATCAGAAAGTAATTTTGCAGGGGCACCATGATGCCCTCCAGGCACCTAGCTAATGATTCTATTTAGTCGTGTGGCCGTCTCGTGGGAGGCTAGGCCAGACGTGACCCCACCCCTCGAGCCCTATCCAATCGCATTGCATTAAACGAAATTCCATAACACGTGATTGCGCCCCCTTGATGGCGCCTAGGCGATTTTATGTTTGGATATAAGTTCAACAAACTTATTATAGGGGTATGAACAGACATATGAACAAACATTTGAACAAAGATTTGAACAGACATACAAACAGAAATTTGAACAGACATTTGATGAGAAACAAAAATTGACAAATGAACAGACATTTAAACAGACATTTGAACATATATATATGAATAGACATAGGAAAAGACATTTGAACTGACATTAAGAACAGACAAATGCACAGACAAATGAACAGACAAATGAACAGACACATGAATAGACACATGAACAGACTAAAGAACAGACTAATGAACAGACAAATGAACAGGCATAGGAACAAATATTTGAACAGACATGCAAACAGACAAATGATCAGACATATGAACAGACTTTTGAACAGACAAAAACAGACAGTTTTTCTTTGCCGAAGATGTTAAGAGGAATACGCAGCAGAGAGTCGACATAGACAAACAGATTGACAGACTGACAGATTGACAGATTGTGATATTTTTTGGCGTGGGTTATTTTTTTTTTTGAACTTAATAATAAGGGCATATAGCCATAGAGGGCATAACGCCATCTAGGACATTTAGTAGAAGAGGGCGTAACGCCATCTAGGACATTTAGTAGAAGAGGGCGTACTGCAATATAAGACATTTAGCCATAGCGGGCGTATTGCAATCTAGGACATTTTGTAGTAGAAGGTGCACCGCAATCTAGGACATTTTGTAGCAGAAGGTGCACCGCAATCTGAGACATTTTGTAGTAGAAGGTGCACCGCAATCTGGGACATTTTGTAGCAGAAGGTGCACCGCAATCTATGAAATTTTGTAGTAGAAGGTGCACCGCAATCTAGGACATTTTGTAGTAGAAGGTGCACCGCAATCTAGGACATTTTGTAGTAGAAGGTGCACCGCAATCTGGGGCATTTTGTAGTAGCAGGCGTATTAATATCAAGGGCAATATGGTAGTGGAGGACGTACCACGATCTATGACATTTAGAGGTAATGTTCAACAATAATTCGAATCTGGTTGCAGTATGTCAAATTTCACTTATCGCATTGTACACATTTATTTATACGAAATGTTATCTGAGCTGTGTAAAACACATTGAAACAAAGATGGCGGATCAAGAAAGGTCACTATTTGGTTGGTATTTTCAGATCACGTGACTCATAAAACTAGTCTTCACTGCCAAATCAAAGGGACATGCAGTTTGGCGAAGGCTCATGAGAGATATCAATTCTTGTTTTTTAGTGGAAAGTGGTTTAGACCCCGTTAGTGAGGACAGCTCGAGGCGATGATAGAACCTACAGACTTAAGGACTTACGGACGGACTTACGGAGGATGAATGCAAACATCACAGATATATCAACTAAATACAATTTAGATTCAACTTTAGTAGAATAGTTACATAGGCATTCGTCTTGTGATGTTTTATGGAGGGGGAACTGTGATTGGACGTCTTGGGTGTCAACGTGATGACTGTTATGTGACGGTAACGTTGTGTTAAGTAAAATAAATAACATGTATGTGAATTGACACATTTACTAAAAGTATAACAATCTGAGCGACTTTGCCAAGACTCTGTGGTCGGTCATCGTAGGGACCCAATAACAGTATAACAATCTGAGCGACGAGGCCATGACACGCAATTCAGGCTCATACCAGCAAGAAGCCAGTATAGGAGCTGCTCATTCCTGCCCAAGACAATCAAGGACTGGAACCATCTTTCAAAAGCAACGGTTGAGACGACAACACTCGACACATTTGTGTCTATTGCCTCAAGTTTGATCGTGGGCCCTTAAGATATAGAAGAAGAAGAAGAAGAAGTATAACAATCTGAGCGACTTTGTCAAGACTCTGTGGTCGGCCATTGTAGGGACCTAATAACAATATAACAATCTGAGCGACTTTGCCAAGACTCTGTGGTCGGCCATCGAAGGGACATAATAATAGTATAACAATCTAAGCGACTTTACCAAGACTCTGTGGTCGGCCATCGTAGGGCCCTAATAATAGTATAACAATCTGAGCGACTTTGCCAAGACTCTGTGGTCGGCCATCGTAGGGACCTAATAATAGTATAACAATCTGAGCGACTTTGCCAAGACTCTGTGGTCGGCCATCTTAGGGACCTAATAACAATATAACAATCTGAGCGACTTTGCCAAGACTCTGTGGTCGGCCATCGTAAGGACCTAATAATAGTATAACAATCTGAGCGACTTTGTCAAGACTCTGTGGTCGGCCATCGTAGGGACCTAATAATAGTATAACAATCTGAGCGACTTTGCCAAGACTCTGTGGTCGGCCATCGTAGGCACCTAATAACAATATAACAATCTGAGCGAATTTGCCAAGACTCTGTGGTCAGTCATCGTAGGGACCTAATAATAGTATAACAATGTGAGCGACTTTGCCAAGACTCTGTGGTCGGCCATCGTAGGGACCTACGAAACTAGGGTCTTAGACAGGTAACTACATAATCAAATAAAGATTTCATAATCACATACATACTTTTGATCAGATACAGACCTTATAATCATATACAGACTTTATTTTCACGTAAAATCTTCATAATCATATACAAATTTCTTCATAATCAAATGCAATCACATACATGCTTCTTACTAAATACATGCATGCATTACAATCAAATACACAGTTTTTTCTGAATCTCATCCAGTCTTCTTCAAAATAGCATACATAATAAATATCAAAACCACTTTAAAATTCCTTTATAAGAATATTTTTGCTTCATATATAAATACAGACTTCATAATAACATACAGAGTTCATAATAACATACAGATTTCATTAGCACACAAAAATACTCTTCATAATCACAAACATACTTATAATCTCGTATATACCACATATTAATCACATACTGACTTCTTCATAGAAACATTCATTCTTTGTCATTCGTGCATATCTACATTTTCGTAATCACATATTGACTTTGTGATCACATACATACCTCTTCATTATCATATAAATACATATATTAGAATAATCAGATAACATAATGACATACAAATTTCATAATCACATAAAAGTTTCTTCATAATTACGTACATTCTTTGTAATCACATACGCTGTTGCATAGTGACATACATACTAAATAACAGACTCTCTCAAGAGAGAGAGAGAATCTCAGTGGGTGAGCGAATTAAGTGACAGTTCTGGCATATACTGGGGTGACAGAAGAACATACGCCATTACTTACAGTGGAGATCACTTCTATCGGAGCGCTGCAAGGGGGGCTGACAGGGGTAGTGGGCCAAGAGTGGGCTGAGTAACTCAAGTAATATGTGAGCGAGAGAGTCGCCGCTTAGCAGATGACAGGAGATAACACGGAAACCATTAATCCTGGGCTAGGCATGCCCCTGAAATACACCCATAAGTTAGACGAGAGACAATGCTTAACTGGCTTAAATTAAGAGCCTCGCTCGTACCTTCAGACGGGATGGGAGTGAGAATCAGCGAGAAGCTCAAAATATTTGGTTGTCCGAGTTTGTTAAGTAATTTTATTCTACACCCGAGGTTCTCAACCGAATGTTCTGCAAGCCCAACCAGGTTAAGTAATTTTCTTCTGCACCTGAGGTTCTCAAACTGGTGTTCTGTAAGTCCAGCAAGATGTTCAGTAAACTATTTCTACACCTGAAGTTCTCATCCTGGTGTCCTGTAAACCCAACATGTTGTTAAGTAGGCCTAATCATTTTCTAGAACAGAGGTTCTCAACCGGGTGTTATGTAAGCCCAACAGATTAAGTGTTCATCTCCTAGAACTAAGGGTCTCAACCAGTTAATCTGTAAGCCCAACGATTTCGTAAGTAGTTTATAAAAATTATTCTGCATCTGCGATTCTCATCCTTGTATTATGTAAGACCAACAAGCTGTTAAGTAGACATCTTCTAGAACAAAGGTCCCATCCTGGTGTTCTGTAAGGCCTACATGCTGTTAAGTAGACATCTAGAGGTATTGTTTTCAACCTAGTGTTATGTAAGGTCTACATGCTGTTAAGTAGACATCTAGAGGTATGGTTTTCAACCTAGTGTTATGTAAGCTCCAAAAAATTGCCAGTATGCTAAGTAATGTTTTTATAAGAACCTGGCCTTCTCCACCTGGTGTTTTATACTCCCACAGAAATGACTCGTAATTTATACTTTAGATAACTAAGCTATCAATGTTTACATACCATTTAGACAGATTAACAGATTAAGTATTAGACAGACTTGTCAATATTGAACTCTGTCCATATAAAAAGCTTAGAAAACCTAGATTAAAAATAGAAAGTATAATTTGAAATATTTACAAAGTTTGATTAAACCAAATTAATTAAGCCAAGCTGTGAAAATAACATTGTTAAATTCAAGCCTTTATGTTCATGGTCATCGCTAAGATGCTGTGGTTAGAGCAGGTGGTTCAGGGTGGTTCAGGGTGGTTCAGGGTGGTCCAGGGTGGTTCAGGGTTGTTCAGAGTGGTTCAGGGTTGTTCAGGGTGGTTCAGGGTGGTTCATAGGGTCAAGCTGGTCCAGACACGTCCAAACATCTACACTATTCACCTGTTTTGTTACTATCTTCTTTGCGCAACATTCTGCACTAAGACAGGCTAAAAATGTCTGACTAAAATTTCTATCCCCGGACTATAGTGTTGATGGGGTGTTTGACAACCGAACCATTTGATGGTGAGTAGAAATAGCAAATATTTCCCGGATTGATAAATGTGTTACTAAAGTCAAACATCGGAAATTATCCGTTTCAAATGCGGAGGGTCAAGGCCATTTAACTTTCTTTCAACTTGACAACTTATTGATACATTTCTGTTCTTCATGACTTACAGAGTTAACAACGTAAGGGTGTCACCCTGACCTTGGATGACCTAATTATGATGAACTGGAAAATACACAGCTCGCCAAAATGTTACTTAAGTTATGTTATAAGTTAGGAAGTTTTAGTGATTTGAAAAATGTGTTTGGTTTTAGAAACGGGACATTTAGGCGTCCCGGGCCACCGGGTACGATTGTGGAAAAAAAAGAGACAATCGCTTTTTTACGGGACGTTTGGTCACACAAGTCTAACCACCACACGATTTAAGAATCCCTGACTTCGACGGTGTTCATTGCTACAAGCTACAAGCTACAGAGTACTCCACAGTCTGATAAAAGTGCGCTGTGACAGCCTCCAGGTCAGACTGGAGTGGTCGTACTTGGTGCTATCTGCCCTTGCCTTGTGGGCCACGAGTGAGCCCAGTGTTCTGACTCCTCCGTGGACCTGGGAGTGCCCCGACATTAAGTCGGTCTGACCTACTTAACTTCAAAGGAAGACCCGGTCACTTTACGTGGCAACCAGTTTTGACAGACATCCAGGGAGTAAATGGATTTGTATTGGAATTGTTGGTTACAAATTTAGTTTATGAGGGAGGGCTGGTCATGTTTTCAATGAGGACCACGTGAAGGAAAACATGTATTGCAAAAATAAAATAAAAATTAAATATATATATATATATATATTATAATATATATATATATATATATTTAATTTTTATTTTATTTTTGCAATACATGTTTTCCTTCNTATATCAATGAAGTTAAATATGTTGACTTTAAATGATTTCCTTGTTTATTATTTTTTCCGTATTGACATGCACAGAAATCAACCTATATCAATTATAAAATCAACTTATATCAAATACAAATAAACGTATATGAGGTACACAGTCTACTTACATTAAATACAAAATTAACTTACATCAAATAGAAAATCAATTTAAATCATATCCAAATAACTTACAGTTGAACCCGCTTATCTCGACAAATGTTAACTCGCCAACCCAGTTATGTCGACGTTTTTGAAGTGGAATCGCAAAATTCTCTAATTCTCTTAGCATTTTCTCCTCGGTTGTGTCGATTCTTTTATGTTGCCGAACCCTGATATCTCGAGCACAAAAGGCAGCCAAATTTGCCACTTAATCTCGGTTATCTCGATCCCCATGACCAATCGCAGACTTTTGAACTCCACAAGAAGAAATAGCAAATAACAAACAAACAAGTTCTTCGTAATTAAAAATAAATATTTATTTCTCAAAATACAGGACTTGTGTTTTAGAATGAACCGAGAAGTCATTTAAATAAATATGTTTTAATTCAAGGTTTAAAACCCGGTAGAGTCCATTTTATAAATGATCATTATTTGCCGTGTGCAAAACGTTGTCATGGGCAGCCATTCACGGTCACTTGCATAATGACTATGCCGTGGTACTACGTCAGAGTTTCAGTCATAAGAGTGTGCCGTGTGCAAAAGCTTTTAAACCATTGTTCAGGGTAACCTTTAATTAGATAGTCATGTGCCAAAGTTGAAAGTTCAATAGAGTTAGTCCTTAATACGTATTTTAGTAATGAGAGGATGCGTTGCTTTATACTTATAAACACATTATAGTCATTGCGCATGACACGATCAGCAGAATGAGGTCACAAAATATGGAGGCTTCGTCCATACTAGAAGACACCAAACGAACTCACACTTTCAAAATTCGTAGCTCAAAAAGTTGATTCTAGTGTCATTTTTTACATTTGAAATTTGCTCTAAATAACTGGAAGATTTGAATATAGATATATACATATATTTTTTTACTGAAGCACCTATATGTATTAAAGCACATCATGTACATAATAATAATAATAATAATAATAAGTGGTCTTATATAGCGCGGTACCCCGGCCTAGGGCTGGGCTCACCGCGCTGCACATAAATATAGCAATCATAATATTAAAATAAAATACATAAATGAAATAAAAACAACATATAAGCAAAACAACACCATAGGTCTATTCATCCACCCACACCAGACATTTTTACAAGGAAACCCATGTACGTTTATCGGTTTATAGGAGGAGAATCAGTCAGAGTAGTATAGTTTAAATAGATGTATTTTGAGTGCAGTTTTGAAGGCCTGTGTGGTTGTTATATTGCGGATGTGTAGTGGCAAAGAATTCCATTGTTTGGGGGCGCAGAAAGAGAAAGATCGTTCACCATATAATTTAGTGCGTGTCTTGGGAACGGACAGAATACGCGAGTCTGCGGAGGAGCGAAGCTGTCGAAGGGGTGAATAGACAGAAAGAAGTTCAGTTAGATAGGAAGGGCAGGAATCCGAGAAAAAGTTGTGACAGAGAAGAGACAGCTTGTAGTCAATGCGTGCCTGTATAGGGAGCCAATGTAGTGACGGAGGAGCGAAGTTGTCGAAGGGGTGAATAGACAGAAAGAAGTTCAGTTAGATAGGAAGGGCAGGAATCCGAGAAAAAGTTGTGACAGAGAAGAGACAGCTTGTAGTCAATGCGTGCCTGTATAGGGAGCCAATGTAGTGAGTTGAGTAGTGGAGTGACGTGATCGCGTCTTTTTGCCTTAAGAACAAGCCTAGCAGCAGAGTTTTGAACTTTCTGCAGTTTTTCTATAAAATGTTTCGGTGAACCTGACAGAAGTGAGTTGCAATAGTCAAGACGAGAGAGAACAAGAGCACAGACTAGAGTTTTTGTTGCGCTAACTGTCAGGTAGTGGCGGATGGAGCTGATCTGACGGATGGCGGTGTATGCTGAACGACAAATGTGAGAGATATGTTTATCGAGAGACATGTTGTTAGAAAGAATATAACCAAGATTCCTAGCAGAGGGTGTAAACTGTATGTCGGAGTTACCTACTTGAAATGAGGTGGGAAGAATTGAGGTAGAGGATGATTTGTGATTGTAAATGAGGAGTGCTTCTGTTTTGTCATCATTAAGCTTCAACTTGCTGAGTGTCATCCAAGACTTGACATCATCAATGCATCCCCGCAAAGTCTGGACAGCGGAATCGACATGAGATGGATGGGTATGCATGCATAGCTGTGTATCATCTGCACATGACTGGTTCTCAACAGCATGCCTCCCGAGCAAGAGGAGCAGTGGCCTGGTATACATTATGAATAGAACCGGACCCAAAACGGACCCCTGTGGCACTCCGTACACCAAATCAGCACAGCCGGAGAGACAGCCATCGAGAGAGACCAGAAATTTAAAGCACATGTTAATATATTGCCGCCATATTGGTTTCATCTTACATGAAATGCATAATCATCTTACATGAAATACATAATCATCTGACATGAAATACGTAATCATCTTACATGAAATACGAAATCAACTTACATCAAAAGAAAATTAACTTACATTTTTAGATACAACGCAATGATATTAACAAATGTAGTCAATTATCTAGCTCACCATCACGTACAAAGTAATACAACCGTATTAAGTCCACCCTACTAGTCAGACCAATTTTGGTTCTCTTTGGAGTCTGAAAGCATATTGACCAAGACTCTGTGGTCGGCCAGCGTATGTACCTAAGAAATTAAGGTCTTGGGCCAGGTAATGACATCCAATGAAATACAAGAATGTCAATGATTTATAGGGGACTTTGTTTGTATCTAGAAAGAAGGATAAGTAAGTTCTAAGAAGATAAGCAAGTGCTATAAGAAAGTAAGTGCTAAAAAGATAAGTCATTGCTAAGAAGATAAGTAGTGCTACGAAGATACGTTAGTGCTAAGAAGATAAGTAAGTGATACGAAAATAATTAAGTGCTAGGAAAATAAGTACTTGTTAGGGAGACAAGTCAGTGCTAAGACGACAAGGAAGTGCTAAGAAGATAAGTAAGTGCTAAGAAGATAAGTAAGTGTTTAGAAGATAAATAAGTGCTAAGAAGGATAAGTAAATGCTTAAAAGATAAGTAAGTGCTAAAAAGGTAATTTAGTTCTAAGAAGATAAGTTTGTGCTAAGAAGATAAGTAAATGCTAAGATGATTATTAAGAAGATAAGTAAGTGCTAAGAAGATAAGTAAGTTCTAAGAAGATGATTATGTGCTAAGAAGAAAAATGAGTCCAAAGAGGATAAGTAAGTTCTGAGGAGATACGTAAGAGCTACAAAGATAAGTAAGTGCTAATAAGATAAGTTATTTCTGAAAAGATAATTATGTGCTAAGAAGATAAGTTATTTCTGAAAAGATAAGTATGTACTAAGAAGATAAGTTATTTCTGAAAAGATAAGTATGTGCTAAGAAGATAAGTTATTTCTGAAAAGATAAGTATGTGCTAAGAAGGCTCGCAACCTTTCCCAACCAAGCTCAACTCATCAAGACCAGGGGAGGGGGAGGAATGAACAACTGTTTCAGTTAGAGACCACTGAAGTTAAGTCAAAAGTAGAGTGCACACTCAGATGATAACATAGGTGCCCTATCTAAGTGTTCATAGATCACAGGGCGTCAAAGCATAGGTGCCCTATCCTAGTATTCATAGATCACAGTCAGCTCCTAACATAGGTTCCCTATCGCGTACATAGATAACAGTCAACTCATAACATAGGTGCCCTATCCTAGTATTCATAGATCACAGTCAGCTCCTAACATAGGTGCCCTATCCTAGTATTCATAGATCACAGTCAGCTCCTAACATAGGTGCCCTATCCTAGTATTCATAGATCACAGTCAGCTCCTGACATAGGTGCCCTATCCTAGTATTCATAGATCACAGTCAGCTCCTGACATAGGTGCCCTATCGCGTACATAGATAACAGTCAGCTCCTGACATAGGTGCCCTATCCTAGTATTCATAGATCACAGTCAGCTCATAACATAGGTGCCCTATCCTAGTATTCAAAGATCACAGTCAGCTCCTGACATAGGTGCCCTATCCTAGTATTCATAGATCACAGTCAGCTCCTGACAAAGGTGCCCTATCCTAGTATTCATAGATCACAGTCAGCTCCTAACATAGGTTCCCTATCGCGTACATAGATAACAGTCAACTCATAACATAGGTTCCCTATCGCGTACATAGATAACAGTCAACTCATAACATAGGTGCCCTATCCTAGTATTCATAGATCACAGTCAGCTCATAACATAGGTGCCCTATCGCGTACATAGATAACAGTCAACTCATAACATAGGTGCCCTATCCTAGTATTCATAGATCACAGTCAGCTCATAACATAGGTGCCCTATCGCGTACATAGATAACAGTCAACTCATAACATAGGTGCCCTATCCTAGTGAACATAGATCACAAGGTGTCATAACATAGGTAGCTTTATCCTAGTGCAGTGGTCAGCAAATCGTGGCTCGCCAGCCGCATGCGGCTCTTTAGCGACCTGAGTGCGTCTCGGCCAGTCGGCCACAAATTGGTTTCGACTCCAAAAGCATGATTCTCGACAGGTACTTGAAAAGAAATTTGGCTCTCAACATTTGTTCTGCTGATCTTCGGCTCTTTTGTCTCATGAGTTTGCTGACCACTGTCCTAGAGTACATTGTTAGACAGCTGAGAGTCATAACTTAGGTAGCTATATCCTAGTGTACATTGTTAGACAGCAGAGAGTCATAACTTAGGTAGCTATATCCTAGTGTACATTGTTAGACAGCAGAGAGTCATAACGTAGGTAGCTATATCCTAGTGTACATTGTTAGACAGTAGAGAGTCATTACTTAGGTAGCTATATCCTAGTGTACATTGTTAGACAGCAGAGAGTCATAACTTAGGTAGCTATATCCTAATGTACATTGTTAGATAGCAGAGAGTCATAACTTAGATAGCTATATCCTAGTTTACATTGTTAGATCACAGTCAGGTGATAACACAGGTGCATCTTAGTGTACTTCGATTGATGTACATGGACATCTCTCGACAGCAGGCCAGCTCAATACACGTCATAGGCCTGTCCAGTCATCGTGATGGTAATGTGACGTCACAGACTGACCCCCAGAATCGAGTTGTGGTTCATAAGAGACGGCACACGCTCGGTTCTCCAGGGTAAATAAGTGAAGCACAAGGGACTGAACTCTGGCCGCGGATAACGTTCTTGACATCCGTACTTTTCGTGATCATCTTCTTGTAACAAATACCAACGACAATTAAAACGGTGATTATATATCACGAAGGTATACTATACACATATCATATGATAAGCTGATACTTATTGAACATAAAGCACCAAGACGACTATACTCAAGCACACGATTGATTAGAATCTGCTGTAAAACTGTTGTTATGGGACGCTTTCTATCATCTCCTTAATCTGCTGGTTGTTCATGACCTGAACTTATCCCTTATGTCTCACCACCCTGCCCCCGGGAATAATTTGTTTGTCCTAGACCTGGGTAAGCTACCAATGCCACACATAAATCAAACAGCTGTATGAAGTGAAGAGATGTTCAGACATACCACGCCCCAATGCCACACAAAAATCAAACAGTTGTATGAAGTGAAGAGATGTTCAGACATACCACGCCCCAATGCCACACAAAAATCAAACAGCTGTATGAAGTGAAGAGATGTTCAGACATACCACGCCCCAATGCCACACAAAAATCAAACAGCTGTAAGAAGTGAAGAGATGTTCAGACATACCACGCCCCAATGCCACACAAAAATCAAACAGCTGTATGAAGTGAAGAGATGTTCAGACATACAAAGATCCAATTCCACACAAACATCAAACAGCTGTATGAAGTGAAGAGATATTCAGACATACAAAGATCCAAATCCACACAAACATCAAACAGCTGTATGAAGTGAAGAGATATTCAGACATACAAAGATCCAATTCCACACAAACATCAAACAGCTGTATGAAGTGAAGAGATAGTCAGACATACCACGATCCAATGCCTCACAAACATCAGACAGTTGTATAAAGAGATGTTCAGACATGTATGCGAGCCTTAAGCACTGTCTGACATTGTCATTTATGACATCTCCCATCACGAGCATGCTATCCCTCAAATGTGAGCAATGCCGACGTCACGAGTTTCATCGCTGTAGCATCCACGTCGAAGATTCGTCACCATCCGTGGCGTTCTCCTGGTGCTGTCATCGGCTGCTGTTATCGGCTGCTGTCATCGGCTGCTGGCCGGCCAGCTACAAAAGCCGTGGCGTTCTCCTGGTGCTGTCATCGGCTGCTGGCCGGCCAGCTACAAAAGAGAGATCCTTGTCTCTTTCAACGGGATGAATGAAGGTTATCGTGTGTCCTGGGCTTTCCTAGCATGCAGTTGTCTGGTCCAAGGGTCAATCTGTAATATTTAAGTGAACTTCAGTGAAGAAAATACCACAGGTATAAAGCTAGTCAAAAAATATTTGCAAGAAGAGAGGTTTAATAGAGGTTTAATAGAGGTTTAACAAGGTTTAATATAATTTTTATAGAGGTTTAACAGAGGTTTAACAGAGGTTTAATAGAGGTTTAATAGAGTGTAATAGAGGTTTAATAGAGGTTTTACAGAGGTTTAATAGAGGTTTAATAGAGGTTTAATAGAGGTTTAAGCCAAAAGGGAGAATTATTTTGAAAACATCTGTCTCAAGGATATATATTATAGTGAAACATCCATTCGACCCATGCTAAGTATGATAATGCTATGATGGATTCGTAGTCATGCATGTCCTGGCGTAAGGTGGGCCTATATCTGGCGTCAGGTAGGTCTATATCTGGCGTCAAGTATGCCTATATCTGGCGTCAGGTAGTCCCATATCGAGCGTCAGGTAGGCCTATATCTGGCGTCAGGTAGGCCTATATCTGGCGTCAGGTAGGCCTATATCTGGCGTCAGGTAGTCCCATATCGAGCGTCAGGTAAGCCAATATTTGATATCGGTTTCCTCAGTTTCGTTGTCCATAAGACCAATGACGACTTACTCGTAGTCGGTGTTCAATAATGGTAACGAAGGGTAAAATAACCCGTAATTGGCGTAGGACAATCGTAATCTATAATAAAGTAACGCCCCTGGGGCACTGTATTACTAGTTCATTGTTCAAGGATACAATATTTGAAAGTCTTAAATCTCATATAAAAAAAAGTTATTTCATCTATTTGTAGAATGAAAATCTCAAGAAATTTGCTTAGTTCTAAAAATAGAAACATTATAGATTGCTACCGCTAATTGATGCCCGGATGTTGCAAATATGTCAGAAAAATAAATTTTGTTTGATGTAATGGAAAGTGAGGACACTGTCATGAAAGACTTTCGAGAAGTGAGGACAATGTCTTGTAAGACTTTTGAGAAGTGAGGACAATGTCTTGTAAGACTTTTGAGAAGTGACGGCACAGTCTTGTGAGACGTTTCAGAAGAGAAGTTTTTCAATCATCTCTCATTCTTAGACCGTAACTGAGTGGATAGGGGTCGGCTGGAACTTTTATGTTGACATAGCTATATGTTATATTCATTGCCTGTCATCCATGAAAATATCAACATCCTAATCTTATTAAACTCCCGTACAATAATTCATTTATATAATAAACCACTGTCTAATACACTTGTATTTACATACTTTTATACTAATACATTTACCGACTAATCAATTAATATAGTATAAGACTTTTCACCTAATAACTCAATGGACTAATCCATCACCTAAAATCAGAATCAGTTCTGAGTTTAATTCCCCCAGCAGTCAAGAAATCGGAATCAGTTCTGAGTTTAATTCCTCCGAAAGTCAAGAATTCAGAGTCCGTTCTGAGTTTAATTCCCCCAGAAGTCAAGAAACAAGAATCAGTTCTCAGTTTAATTCCCTCAGAAGTCAAGAAATCAGAATCAGTTCTGAGTTTAATTCGCCCATAAGTCAAGAAACCAGAATCAGTTCTGAGTTTAATTCGCCCATAAGTCAAGAAACCAGAATCAGTTCTGTGTTTAATTCCTCCGAAAGTCAAGAATTCAGAGTCAGTTCTGAGTTTAATTCCCCCAGAATTCAAGAAACAAGAATCAGTTCTCAGTTTAATTCCCTCAGAAGTCAAGAAATCAGAATCAGTTCTGAATTTAATTCGCCCATAAGTCAAGAAACCAGAATCAGTTCTGAGTTTAATTCGCCCATAAGTCAAGAAACCAGAATCAGTTCTGAGTTTAATTCGCCCATAAGTCAAGAAACCAGAATCAGTTCTGAGTTTAATTCCCCCAGAAGTCAAGAAACCAGAATCAGTTCTCAGTTTAATTCCCTCAGAAGTCAAGAAACCAGAATCAGTTCTGAGTTTAATTCGCCTATAAGTCAAGCCTGAACGGAACATTTCAACAACTGAATCCAATAAAGTTTTTCGCTAATGTTTTCTGCAATGAAATTGTTGACCTTCTGTGTGTGTGTCTATCTTAAAGTAAAATATTTAAAAGAACTCGAGAAGGAAACCAAAAAACTGTCCAGCCGCTGACATTCCCGTGGTAGCGCAACACCTGGGGAAGAGTTTACCACAGCAATTTGTCACCTAGGCCACAACAACATAAATACAAACAAGAAACAGCTTCTCTTTGATGCAATCATAGAAACTATTTTCTTTAGGCATCCAACTTTCTCCCTCGGCCCGACTTCAAAAGCCTCGTCCACGATTGACTGACACGAGGGGGAGCTGCGAGGAATTCATCCGTCACGCCCAGGGAGCGAGGGTGCCGATACGAGCATGAAAACCTCCCCTCCGCGCAGTCATTCTGGCATTTTTTGTTTTTTTGCTCTCAGAGAATAGCGACAACATTTCGTTGTTGTCCCGGGGTGCTGACTTTCGGCATTTTTCTCTTTTTTTTCCTTTAGGTGCTTTTAGTGTGTGTGTGTGGGGGGGGGGTTGTAATTGTTTTATGTGTGCAACTTTCTCTCACCCCCTCCCCCTTTTATATTTTGATTAATTGTATGGAAACGCAAGAATAGACCCATTCAGAAAAACCAAAACAAACTACAAACATATGCCAAGGATCATAAACTCCCACTTCGAACATCAAATTAAGTCCCCTTGTCTGCCAATGTGAATGGGTGGTTATTAATAGAATAGTGTCCTGGGGGGCCCGTTATTTTGGTTTGATACATACTTCTGAAAGAAAACTTGAATGATTCCAAAACCCCGCATTAATTGACACACCACGACACAAATGTGCCAAGCATTAATTGACACACCACAACACACATGTGACAGGCATTAATTGACACATCACGACACACATGTGACAGGCATTAATTGACACAACACGGCACACATGTGACAGGCATTATTTGACACACCATGACACACATGTATCAGGCATTAATTAACACACCACGACACACATGACAGGCATTATTTGACATCATGACACACGTATATCAGGAATTTATTGACACACCACGACACAAATGTACCATGCATTAATTGACACACCACGACACACATGTACCAGGCATTAATTGACACACCACGACACACATTTTACTTAAGCTACAGGGTAATGAGTTGAAACTTTGAACAACATTCCAGCCAATAGAAATTGAAGTAACATTTTTCCTACAACTGCTGGTCAATAGAGCCAATAGTCCAGTAGGGCTAACGGTCCGGTAGAGCCACTAGTCCGGAAGAGCCACTGGTGCGGTAGAGCCACTGGTCCGGTAGAGTCACTGGTCACAAAGCATAAAAAGCTGAAAAATAAGCTACATGGAGCAAAAGACAAGGCAAATTTAAAAAAAGCCAAAAAAAAAACCCACCACCATTGCTGTTTTCTAACTTCTCAGCTATCAAGAGACATGTCCCTCTAGTCTGTTACTTATATAAACTTTATCACAAGTTGGTGACGTTGCCAGAGGCTCATCCATATTGGTATGGCATTGGTCATTGAATGTTTTCGATCAAAGGACTGGTGGACAAGTTCCCATCACACCTGGGAACTGTTTGACTTAATTGACATCATTCCTTTTCAATCCTGTCAATCATTAGAATTAACTTTTTTTGTTTGAAGCTTTTGAGATCAGCTTTTTACTGTTATCAATAAATGACGGCCAACATTCTTCACATTTTGTTAAAATTCCAATGATAATTACCAAATCTTTCCTCCCTGTAACACATCTTCTACACCAAATCCCAAATCATATTTCCCACATATTCCCGACATATTCCCCACATATTCCCCAGATATTCCTGACATATTCCCCACATATTCCCCCATATATTCCCCACATATTCCCCACATATTCCCCACATATTCCAAACATATTTCCCCACATATATTCCCCACATATTCCACACATATTCCTGACATATTCCCCACATATTCTCCACATATTCCTCACATATTCCCCACATATTCCCCACATATATTCCCCACATATTCCACTTATATTCCCGCATATTCCCCACATTCTACCCACCCGAAAATTCCATTTCTTCAGATCAAACCAAATACTATAAATAGACCAGACTAGTTGACTTGGGAAAATAACTTGTTACATTTTCAAACGAGTTGGAGTGCTAAAACTGGTTAAATAGGTGGTAATACTGAAACTGTTAAAATGGATGGTAGTACTGAAACTGTTAAAATGGATGGTAGTACTGAAACTGTTAAAATGGATGGTAGTACTGAAACTGTTAAAATGGATCTTAGTACTGAAACCGTTTAAAAAGGTGGTAGTACTGAACCCGTTTAAGGCCAACAATGGATGAAAGATCATAAAGATGTTAAATTTATTTGCACTCAGTTTTAAAAAAAACAACAAAAAAAAAAAAAAACAACCCAAATGAAAAGCAAGAGAGGAACTAAATATTGAAAGCTTTAATTAGTCTGCTTAAAAAACCGTTTAAAAAGGGGGTAGTACTGAACCCGTTTAAGGCCAAAAATGGATGAAAAAACATAAAGATGTTAAATTTATTTGCACTCAGTTTTAAAAAAAACAACAAAAAAAAAAAAAACAACCCAAATGAAAAGCAAGAGAGGAACTAAATATTGAAAGCTTTAATTAGTCTGCTTAAACCAGCCGTAAACCACGACCGCTAGAACCGACGGTGACACTACGCTGAAACTCAAGACTCGGCCTTTGCAGAGAGGACGGTCGTAAAACGTGTCCATTGACAGATGCCTGATTACGTGGCTACAGCCACGAGCTCCAGGGTGGGGCAGGGGGTAGACGAAGGAGGGCGCCGAGATGTGAGCGTTTGACGGGTGTAGGAAGGCTTGCTTATGGGTGGGTGGGGGATGGTGGGGAGAGGTACGGTTTAGATAAGGTTCAGGTGAGGAGGTGAGACAGACGAGACACGACTGACAAGTTTCACAAGACAGAAGAGTTTCACAAGACAGAAGAGTTTCACAAGACAGAAGAGTTTCATTAGATAGAAGAGTTTCATAAGACAGAGGAGTTTTATAAGACAGGAGAGTTTCATAAGACAGAAGAGTTTCACAAGACAGAAGAGTATCATAAGTCATTAGAGTTTCACAAGACAGGAGAGTTCACAAGACAGGATAGTTCACAAGACAGGGGAGTTCACAAGACAGGAGAGTTCCCAAGACAGAAGAGTTAACACAATAGGAGAGGTCACAAGACAGGAGAGTTTTTAACAGACAACAAAAGGAAGATTTCATGAATGGGGAAGAAGATGAGCCTCACCAGAAGTAGACCAGTGTCAACCGGAAATAGACCAGTGTCAACCGGAAATAGACCAATGTCAACCGGAAATAGACCAATGTCAACCGGAAATAGACCAGTGTCAACCGGAAATAGACCAATGTCACAGACAATTACGCTCAACGTGTGGGTCGGACATGACAAGAGTGAAAGTTGTGTGTCGCATGAGAAGGTCTTTAGACAGGGGGGGGGCACAGTTTACGAGACATCTCAGTGTAACACAGTGATATCAAAAAGGCAATAGGAAAGCAATCTGAACGGCATATAGAATGAGGGCAAGGTGAAGGTCGCTCTGTGCTTTCATTTGATGTCTGTATTTTAATTGAAAATGGCGATCATGGTTAAGAACTGATTTATGAAAGTATCATGTTCTATTAAACAAGAACATGTTCTAAGACCTAAGCATTTGAAGAACCCAATGTACATAGTTATTAGTATAAGATAAAAATAATGGGCTGGTCCACAGCTCCAGCATTAAACAGAAACTCGTCCCTCTTCCCCATAGACAGTGACGAGGCCATGACAGGCAGTTCGGGATCATAACAAGACCTCAGTACAGGAACTGCTCATTTCTGCCAAAGACAATCAGGGACTGCTCATTTCTGCCAAAGGCAATCAGGGACTGCTCATTTCTGCCAAAGACAATCAGGGACTGCTCATTTCTGCCAAAGACAATCAGGAACTGCTCATGTCTGCCAAAGACAATCAGGAACTGCTCATTTCTGCCAAAGGCAATCAGGGACTGCTCATTTCTGCCAAAGACAATCAGGAACTGCTCATTTTTGCCAAAGACAATCAGGGACTGCTCATTTCTGCCAAAGACAATCAGGAACTGCTCATTTCTGCCAAAGACAATCAGGAACTGCTCATTTCTGCCAAAGACAATCAGGAACTGCTCATTTCTGCCAAAGACAATCAGGAACTGCTCATTTCTGCAAAAGACAATCAGGGACTGGAAGAAACTTCCAAAAGGCAGATTTGAGGCGACAACACTTGAAACATGTGCGTCTATTGCCCCAGGCCTTCCAAACCCCAGGCCTTCCAACCCCCCAGCTCCTGATACCCTCGCTGAGTCGCCCTTACAAACAGTGAAATATCCTCAGAAACATTGCGAATCCCTTCTTCATAAATAGGAGCCAGACTGATCAATCCATGGATCGTGGGCCCTCAAGATAGGGATAATGTGTTTTCTCAACACTACGGGTTGCACTGCTGATTTCGAAATATGTTTTTTTTTTGTTGTCCCAGCGGGTTGGCAGTTGGCAACCACATGGTTTAAATGAATGTTGAGCCTCAACTAAACATAATTTTAATAATCCAATAACCATCTTTAGGTTCAGCCACCAATCAGCTAGCCACCAATCAGCTAGCCACCAATCAGCTAGCCACCAATCAGCTAGCCACCAAATGTCAGGTGAGCTGCCTACCAAACTATAAATAGCGACTATGTCTAGGGTGTATATACAAATCAGGTTTTTGGAGTTAAGTCTCGAATACAAATTTGGTGTTCATTTATTTAAAAAAAAATAAATTAGGAATAGCCCAAAGTATCCAAAGTCAGATCCTCCAGTTGTATCATGTCTTCCAGTTGTATCATGTCCTCCGGTTGTATCATGTCCTTTGGTTGTATCATTCCTCCAGTTGTATCATGTCCTCTAGTTGTATCATGTCCTCTAATTGTATCATGTCCTCCGGTTGTATCATGTCCTCCAGTTGTATCATGTCCTTCAGTTGTATCATGTCCTCCAGTTGTATCATGTCCTCCAGTTGTATCATGTCCTCCATTTGTATCATATTCTCCAGTTGTATCATATTCTCCATTTGTTTTCTGTTCTCCAGTTGTATCATGTTCTCCAGTTGTATCATGTCCTCCAGTTGTATCATGTCCTCCGGTTGTATCATGTCCTTTGATTGTATCATTCCTCCACTTGTATCATGTCCTCTAGTTGTATCATGTCCTCCGGTTGTATCATGTCCTCCAGTTGTATCATGTCTTCTAGTTGTATCATGTCCTCCAGTTGCATCATGTCCTCCAGTTGTATCATTTCCTCCAGTTGTATCATGTCCTCCATTTGTATCATGTTCTCCAGTTGTATCATATTCTTCATTTGTATTCTGTTCTCCAGTTGTATCATGTCCTCCAGTTGTATCATGTCCTTTGATTGTATCATTCCTCCACTTGTATCATGTCCTCTAGTTGTATCATGTCCTCCGGTTGTATCATGTCCTCCAGTTGTATCATGTCTTCTAGTTGTATCATGTCCTCCAGTTGCATCATGTCCTCCAGTTGTATCATTTCCTCCAGTTGTATCATGTCCTCCATTTGTATCATGTTCTCCAGTTGTATCATATTCTTCATTTGTATTCTGTTCTCCAGTTGTATCATGTTCTCCAGTTGTATCATGTCCTCCATTTGTATCATGTTCTCCAGTTGTATCATATTTTCCAGTTGTATCATGTCCCCCAGTTGTATCATGCTCTCCAGTTGTATCATGTTCTCCAGTTGTACCATGTTCTCCAGATTTATCATGTCCTCCAATTGTATCATGTTTTCCATCTATAGCATATCCTCCAGTTTTATCATGTACTCCATTTGTATCATGTCCTCCAGTTATATCCTCCAGTTTTATCATGTCCTCCGTTGTATCATGTCCTCAAGCTATATCATTTCCTCCAGTTGTATCATATCCTCCAGTTGTATCATATAATCCAGTTGTATCATGTTATCCAGCTATATCATGTCCTTGTTTATACATCAGAGGGTGACTTGTTTATAAGTATGAGCGTGACTTGTTTATAAGTCAGAGGGTGAGTTGTTTATAATTCAGAGGGTGACTTGGTTATACGTCAGAGGGTGACTTGTTTCTAAGTCAGAGGGTGACTTGTTTATACGTCAGAGGGCGACTTGTTTATAAATCAGAGCGTGACTTGTTTATAAGTCGGGGCGTGAGTGTTTATAAATCAGAGCGTGACTTGTTTATAAGTCAGAGCGCGACTTGTTTATAAATCAGAGCGTGACTTGTTTATAAGTCGGGGCGTGAGTGTTTATAAGTCAGAGCGTGACTTGTTTATAAGTCGGGGCGTGACTTGTTTATAAATCAGAGCGTGACTTGTTTATAAGTCAGAGCATGACTTGTTTATGAGTCAGAGCGTGACTTGTTTATAAATCAGAGCGTGACTTGTTTATAAGTCGGGGCGTGAGTGTTTATAAGTCAGAGCGTGACTTGTTTATAAATCAGAGCGTGACTTGTTTATAAGTCAGAGCGTGACTTGTTTATCAGTCAGAGCGTGACTTGTTTATAAATCAGAGCGTGACTTGTTTATAAGTCGGGGCGTGAGTGTTTAAAAGTCAGAGCGTGACTTGTTTATAAATCAGAGCGTGACTTGTTTATAAGTCGGGGCGTGAGTGTTTATAAGTCAGAGCGTGACTTGTTTATAAATCAGAGCGTGACTTGTTTATAAGTCGGGGCGTGAGTGTTTATAAGTCAGAGCGTGACTTGTTTATAAATCAGAGCGTGACTTGTTTATAAGTCAGAGCGTGACTTGTTTATAAATCAGAGCGTGACCTGTTTATAAGTCAGAGGGTGACTTGTTTATAAATCAGAGCGTGATTTGTTTATAAGACGGGGCGTGACTTGTTTATAAGTCAGAGGGTGACTTGTTTATAAATCAGAGCATGACTTGTTTATAAGTCGGGGCGTGAGTGTTTATAAATCAGAGCGTGACTTGTTTATAAGTCGGGGCGTGACTTGTTTATAAGTCAGAGGGTGACTTGTTTATAAATCAGAGCGTGACTTGTTTATAAGTCAGAGGGTGACTTGTTTATAAATCAGAGCGTGACTTGTTTATAAGTCGGGGCGTGACTTGTTTATAAATCAGAGCGTGACTTGTTTATAAGTCAGAGCGTGACTTGTTTATAAGTCAGAGCGTGACTTGTTTATAAATCAGAGCGTGACTTGTTTATAAGTCGGGGCGTGAGTGTTTATAAGTCAGAGCGTGACTTGTTTATAAATCAGAGCGTGACTTGTTTATAAATCAGAGCGTGACTTGTTTATAAGTCAGAGCGTGACTTTTTTATAAGTCAGAGCGTGACTTGTTTATAAATCAGAGCGTGACTTGTTTATAAGTCAGAGCGTGACTTGTTTATCAGTCAGAGCGTGACTTGTTTATAAATCAGAGCGTGACTTGTTTATAAGTCGGGGCGTGAGTGTTTATAAGTCAGAGCGTGACTTGTTTATAAATCAGAGCGTGACTTGTTTATAAATCAGAGCGTGACTTGTTTATAAGTCGGGGCGTGAGTGTTTATAAGTCAGAGCGTGACTTGTTTATAAATCAGAGCGTGACTTGTTTTTAAATCAGAGCGTGACTTGTTTATAAGTCAGAGGGTGACTTGTTTATAAATCAGAGCGTGACTTGTTTATAAGTCGGGGCGTGACTTGTTTATAAGTCAGATGGTGACTTGTTTATAAATCAGAGCGTGACTTGTTTATAAGTCAGAGGGTGAGTGTTTATTTCAAAATTTCACCCGGCTAATCATTACGGCTATAAGTTAATGAGTGAATTAATGAACTCTGTAGGCCGGGCCCAACCCATAGATGGATGAAGAGAATAATTTGACGTGGTTGCTGGTGGAGACCCTGACACCGGTGCCGTGGAGGTATCATTAGGGCTGGCATCCCGTGTTGACACGGCCCTGGCCTCAGATGCTCCCCGTCCCAGGGGTCACCACGGTGACGGCACCGCTCCGTGAGAGAGAATTCCCCGCCATTAAGCTTACGATAAATTAAAGCCGCTGCTAGCAGGGACCAGTACTCGATATCATTACCTACAGCGTTATCGGCCCCGTCTGCTCCCGTAACGGCCTGGCACAGGGGTTCTAAATCTCAGCAGGCTGTAGGGGTCAACGGCTGATAAGCCTGCAAGTCGTTGGCCATCAGCATCAAACCCTTAGTGGAACAATGAGCACGGACGACGGTGGAAGGGGGTTGGGGTATAGGGTATGGGGTGGGAGGAGTGTTTTAGCCAGAGTTTGAGACACCCCGGTGGTGTAGCTAGCGGTTGAGACGCCCTTTGGTGAACCTATGCTTTTGCAGCCCTTTGAGAAGCTAACAAAACATGAAAAATACATGAAATATATGCTCTATAGAACATACTAAGAGAGCTCTATTGAACTTATCAGAACATCTTTATAGAACAATTCAACAGAGCTCTATAAAATATACCAGGAAAGCTCTATAGAACATACCAAGAAAGCTCTATAGAACATACCAAGAAAGCTCTATAGAACATACCAAGAAAGCTCTATAGAACATACAAGAAAGCTCTATAGAACATACCAAGATAGCTCTATAGAACATACCAAGAAAGCTCTATTGAACATACCAAGAAAGCTCTATAGAACATACCAAGAGAAAACAAAAATGGTGCTCCCCCCACCCTTTAAAAAATACCACAGGAGTCGGTGGAGGACCATCTACTACTCCTTTCCTACGTCACTGAATAATGGGGAGGGGGGGCGTTTGCGGGCGTAGGGGTTCAAGTTTAAAAAGGAATAAATGGCATTTTGAAAAAGTAGAAATATTCATATGCTTATTATAGGGTTTAACGGTAAATTCTCATTTATGGTCTATGGGATATTGTGTCTATGAGATATTGTGTCTATGAGATATTGTGTTATGAAATATTGTGTCTATGAGATATTGTGTCTATGAGATATTGTGTCTATGAGATATTGTGTTATGAAATATTGTGTCTATGAGATATTGTGTCTATGAGATATTGTGTCTATGAGATATTGTGTCTATGAGATATTGTGTTATGAAATATTGTGTCTATGAGATATTGTGTCTATGAGATATTGTGTCTATGAGATATTGTGTCTATGAGATATTGTGTCTATGAGATATTGTGTCTATTAGATATTGCGTCTATGAGATATTGTGTCTTTGAGATGTGGTGTTGACAACAAACTTGAAGCAGTATATTTTGTATACGTTGTTGAAACAATAGATTGCTTTCGATGGAAACAGTATGTTTTTTAAACAATAGATTGCTTTCGATGGAAACAGTATGTTGTTGAAACAATATATTGCTTTCGATGGAAACAGTACGTTGTTGAAACAACATATTGCTTTCGATGGAAACAGTACGTTTTTGAAACAACATATTGCTTTCGATGGAAACAGTACGTTGTTGAAACAATATATTGCTTTGATGGAAACAGTACGTTGTTGAAACAATACATTGCTTTCGATGGAAACAGTACGTTGTTGAAACAATATATTGCTTTCGATGGAAACAGTACGTTGTTGAAACAATATATTGCTTTCGATGGAAACAGTACGTTGTTGAAACAATATATTGCTTTCGATGGAAACAGTACATTGTTGAAAGAATATATTGCTTTCGATGGAAACAGTACGTTGTTGAAACAATATATTGCTTTCGATGGAAACAGTACGTTGTTGAAACAATATATGACTTTCGATGGAAACAGTACGTTGTTGAAACAATATATTGCTGTTGATGGAAACAGTACGTTGTTGAAACAATATATTGCTTTTGGTGGAAACAGTAAATTGTTGAAACAATATATGACTTTCGATGGAAACAATACGTTGATTGTCACTTCAGTAAATACCATAAATTAAACATCCCCTAAATAGTCTTTCGTATAAATCCTTCATACAATTTAATATGACGGGTGGGGGGGGGGGCTAAAGATTTGCCGAAACATGCAGACAAGGGACGCATTCTATAAGAATCCCAATGAGTGCTCCCTCCCCCCTCCCAAGACTCACAATCTCACATTTTTTCACGGTCCTGAACTATATAAATAGTCTAACGACCCCTCCTGATGTTACACCACATATCAATATCAACAACTTCTTAAAAACAGATTAGGGGAGGGAGCTGAAAAATATGATGCGTTGTCATCGACAACGAGTCTAGGTGCCAAGTTTCAGCTCGATAGCTTGACGGGAAGTTGGTCAAAAAGCCGTCCGCAGATTTTGCCACCCACCCAGCCACACACAAAAGGGAAGTTAGTATAAAATATTTTAAAATGATAATATTTTAACAACACATAGTGATGATAAAACCATAGAAAAGATTGTAAGAAAGAATTGTGATGTTATCATTGATTTACAGAGAGATTGAGTTCATTCAGTAAACAGAATATTAATGGCTGTATCGATTAAATGAATTGTCTTTAAATGTTACGACTAAACTTTATATATGTAGGGAGTCAGGAGGAGCTGGTGGGTGGGAGGATCTGGTGGCTGGGAATCTGGTGGGTGGGAGGATCTGATGGATGGGAGGATTTTGTGACTGGGAATCTGGTGGGTGGGAGGATCTGGTGGGTGGGAGGATCTGGTGGCTGGGAATCTGGTGGGTGGGAGGATCTGCTGGATGGGAGGATTTGGTGACTGGGAATCTGGTGGGTGGGAGGATCTGGTGGGTGGGTGGATCTAGGGGGTGGGAGGATATGATGGGTGGAAGGATCTGGTGGTTGGGAGGATTTGATGGGTGGGAGGATCTTGTGGGTGGGAGGATCTGGTGGGTGGGAGGATCTGGTGGGTGGGAGGATCTGATGGGTGGGAGGATCTTGTGCGTGGGAGGATCTTGTGGATGGTGGATCTGGTGCGTGGGAGGATCTGGTGTGTTGGAGGATCTGGTGGGTGGGAGGATCTGATGGTGGGAGTATCTTGTGGATGGGAGGATCTGGTGGATGATGGATCTGGTAGGTGGGAGGATCTGGTGGGTTGGAGGATCTGGTGGATGGGAGGATCTTGTGGGTTGAATAATCTGGTGGCTCGGGGGTTTCTTGTGGGAGGGTGGATGTGGTGGGTGGCAGCATCTGGTGTGTTGGAGGTTCTGGTGGGTGGGATGATCTTGTGGGTGGGATGATCTGGTGTCTCGGGGGGTTCTTGTGGGAGGGAGGATGTGTTGGGTGGGAGGATCTGGTGGGTTGGAATATCTGGTGGGTGGAGGATCTGGTGGGTGGGTGGATCTGGTGAGTGGGAGGATCTGATGGATTGGAGAATCTTGTGGGTGGGAGGATCTGGTGGGTGGGTGGATCTCGGGGGTGGGAGGCTCTGATGGGTGGAAGGATCTGGTGGGTGGGAGAATTTGGTGGCTGGGAGGATCTGGTGGGTCGAAGGATCTGGTGGGTGGGAGGATCTGGTGGGTGGGAGGATCTGGTGGGTGGGAGGATCTGGTGGGTGGGGGGAGCTGGTGGGTGGGGGGTCTGGGGGGGGGGAGGATCTGGTGGGTGGGAGGATCTGGTGGGTGGGAGGGTCTGGTGGGTGGAGGTGGGTGGGTGGATGGTGGGGGTGGGGGGCTCTGGTGGGTGGGGGGGTCTGGTGGGGGGGGGGATTTGGTGGGTGGGGGGATCTGGTGGGTCGGAGGATCTGGTGGGTGGGAGGATCTGGTGGGTCGGAGGATCTGGTGGGTGGGAGGATCTGATGGGTGGGAGGATCTTGTGAGTGGGAGGAACTTGTGGATGGTGGATCTAGTGGTTGGGAGGATCTGGTGGGTGGGAGGATCTGGTGGGTGGGAGGATCTGGTGGGTCGGAGGATCTGGTGGGTGGGAGGATCTGCTGGGTGGGAGGATCTGATGGGTGGGAGGATCTTGAGGGTGGGAGGATCTGGTGGATGGTGTATCTGGTGGGTGGGAGGATCTGGTTGGTTGGAGGATCTTGTGGATGGGAGGATCTTGTTGGAGGGTGGATGTGGTGGGTGGCAGCATCTGGTGTGTTGGAGGTTCTGGTGGGTGGGAGGATCTTGTGTGTGGGATGATCTAGTGGGTTGGAGGATCTTGTGGGTGGGAGGTTTTTGTGGGAGGGTGGATGTGTTGAATGGGAGGATCTTGTGTGTGGGAGGTTCTGGTGGGTGGGAGGATCTTGTCGGTGGGATGATCTGGTGGGTGGGAGGATCTGGTGGGTCGGAGGATCTGTTGGATGGTGGATATGGTGGGTGGGAGGATCTTGTGGGTGGGAGGATCTTGTGGGTGGCATGATCTGGTGGGTGGGAAAATCTGGTGGGTCGAAGGATCTAGTGGATGGTGGATCTGGTGGGTGGGAGGATCTTGTGGGTGGGAGGATCTGATGGGTTTGGAGAATCTTGTGGGTGGGATGATCTGGTGGTTGGGAGGATCTGGTTGGTCGGAGGTTGTTGTGGGAGGGAGGATGTGGTGGGTGGGAGGATCTGGTGGGTGGGAGGAGCTCGTGGGTGGGAGGATCTTGTGGGTGGGAGGATTTGGTGGGGGGAGGATCTGGTGGGTCGGAGGATCTGGTGGGTGGGAATATGTGGTGGATGGGAGGATCTTGTGGGTGGGAGGATCTGATGAGTTGGAGGATCTGATGGATTGGAGGATCTTGTGGATGGGAGGATCTGGTGGGTCGGAGGATCTGGTTTGTGGGAATATCTGGTGGGTGGGAGGATCTGGTGGGTGGGAGGATCTGGTGAGTGGGAGGATCTGATGGATTGGAGGATCTTGTGGGTGGGAGGATCTGGTGGGTGGGTGGATCTCGGGGGTGGGAGGATCTGGTGGGTGGGAGGATCTGATGGGTGGGAGGATCTGGTGGGTGGGAGGATCTGGTGGGTGGGAGGATCTGGTGGATCGGAGGATCTCGTGGGTGGGAGGATCTGCTTGGTGGGAGGATCTGGTGGGTGGGAGGATCTGGTGGGTGGGAGGATCTGGTGGATGGTGGATCTGGATGGTGGGAGGTTCTGGTGGGTTGGAGGATCTGGTGGATGGGAGGATCTTGTGAGATCTGAGGGATTGGAGGATCTTGTGGGTGGGAGGATCTGGTGGGTGGGTGGATCTCGGGGGTGGGAGGATCTGATGGGTGGGAGGATCTGATGGGTCGGAGGATCTGGTGGGTGGGAGGATCTGACGGGTCGGAGGATCTGGTTGGTGGGAGGATCTGATGGGTGGGAGGATCTTGTGGGTGGGACGATCTTGTGGATTAGTGGATCTGGTGGGTGGGAGGATCTGGTGGGTGGGAGGATCTGGTGGGTGGGAGGATCCTGTGGATCGGAGGATCTCGTGGGTGGGAGGATCTGCTTGGTGGGAGGATCTGATGGGTGGGAGGATCTTGTGGGTGGGAGGATCTGGTGGATGGTGGATCTGGATGGTGGGAGGTTCTGGTGGGTTGGAGGATCTGGTGGATGGGAGGATCTTGTGGGAGGGTGAATGTGGTGGGTAGCAGCATCTGGTGTGTTGGAGGTTCTGGTGGGTGGGAGGACCTTGTTGGTTGGATGATCTAGTGGGTTGGAGGATCTTGTGGGTGGGAGGTTCTTGTGGGAGGGAGGATTTGTTGGGTGGGAGGATCTAGTGTGTAGGAGGTTCTGGTGGGTGGGAGGATCTTGTGGGTGGGAGGATCAGGTGGGTTGGAGGATCTGGTGGGTCGGAGGATCTGGTGGATGGTGGATCTGGTGGGTGGGAGGATCTGGTGGGTTGGAGGATCTTGTGGATGGGGAGTTCTTGTGGGAGGGTGGATGTGGTGGGTGGCAGCATCTGGTGTGTTGGAGGTTCTGGTGGGTGGGAGGATCTTGTGGCTGGGATGATCTAGTGGGTGGGAGGTTTTTGTGGGAGGGAGGATGTGTTGGGTGGGAGGATCTTGTGTGTGGGAGCTTCTGTTGGGTGAGAGGATCTTGTGGGTGGGATGATCTGGTGGGTGGGAGGATCTGGTGGGTCGGAGGTTCTTGTGGGAGGGAGGATGTGTTGAGTGGGAGGATCTGGTGGGTGGGAGGATCTTGTGAGTTGGATGATCTGGTGAGTGGGAGGATCTGGTGGGTGGGAGGTTCTTGTGGGAGGGAGGATGTGGTGGGTGGGAGGATCTTCTGGGAGGGAGGTTCTGGAAGCGATAAGTCGTTCTGATGTGGATAGCTGATTTCCTGACTCTCAGGATGTCCCCATGACCTTGACAACCAAAATGTTGAATCATTTGGTTAAATCTATGCACACATCAAATGTTGATCAAATGAATCTGATTAACTGAATTGATCCAGGGAGCATGAAGAATAAATCTTCATGCATAGGTCTGTGATCATAGAAATAACTTTGAGAATCATTGAAAACAAAAGAAATCGGCTATCCGGTCGTAAAAAGAGAAAGTCAATTTTATAATAAAAGTTGTTCTGTAACTACAGTTCGGCCACTAAATGTAGTTGTCCAGCAGCTACAGACCAGCCACTAAATGTAGTTGTTTTATAACTACAGGCCAGCCACTAAATGTAGTTGTCCAGCAGCTACAGGCCAGCCACTAAATGTAGTTGTTTTATAACTACAGGCCAGCCACTAAATGTAGTTGTCCAGCAGCTACAGGCCAGCCACTAAATGTAGTTGTTTTATAACTACAGGCCGGCCACTAAATGTAGTTGTCCAGCAGCTACAGACCAGCCACTAAATGTAGTTGTTTTATAACTACAGGCCAGCCACCAAATGTAGTTGTCCAGCAGCTACAGGCCAGCCACTAAATGTAGTTGTTTTATAACTACAGGCCGGCCCCTAAATGTAGTTGTTTTATAACTACAGGCCGGCCACTAAATGTAGTTGTCCAGCAGCTACAGACCAGCCACTAAATGTAGTTGTTTTATAACTACAGGCCAGCCACTAAATGTAGTTGTCCAGCAGCTACAGGCCAGCCACTAAATGTAGTTGTTTTATAACTACAGGCCGGCCACTAAATGTAGTTGACCTGCAGCTACAGGCCAGCCACTAAATGTAGTTGTTTTATAACTACAGGCCAGCCACTAAATGTAGTTTTCCAGCAGCTACAGGCCGGCCCCTAAATGTAGTTGTTTTATAACTACAGGCCGGCCACTAAATGTAGTTGTTTTATAACTACAGGCCAGCCAAAAATGTAGTTGTTTTATAACTACAGGCCAGCCAATAAATGTAGTTGTTTTATAACTACAGGCCAGCCAATAAATGTAGTTGTTTTATAACTACAGGCCAGCCAATAAATGTAGTTGTTTTATAACTACAGGCCAGCCAATAAATGTAGTTGTTTTATAACTACAGGCCAGCCAATAAATGTAGTTGTTTTATAACTACAGGCCAGCCAATAAATGTAGTTGTTTTATAACTACAGGCCAGCCAATAAATGTAGTTGTTTTATAACTACAGGCCAGCCAATAAATGTAGTTGTTTTATAACTACAGGCCAGCCAATAAATGTAGTTGTTTTATAACTACAGGCCAGCCAATAAATGTAGTTGTTTTATAACTACAGGCCAGCCAATAAATGTAGTTGTTTTATAACTACAGGCCAGCCAATAAATGTAGTTGTTTTATAACTACAGGCCAGCCAATAAATGTAGTTGTTTTATAACTACAGGCCAGCTAATAAATGTAGTAGTTTTATAACTACAGCCCGGCCACTAAATGTAGTTGTTTTATAACTACAGCCCGGCCACTAAATGTAGTTGTTTTATAACTACAATTTGGCCATTAAATGTAGTTGTCCTGTAACGACAGCTCGGCCACTAAGTTTAGTACCACATATTTTTACCTTTTACTGTAACCAAAGCATGCAATAAACCAAGGGGAGATTAACAAAGGCTGATCACGAAGGCCATAAAACAATTTATTGTGAGTGAATTCCCTTGCTCGATTCCCACCATTTTTTTCTTAGGTTTTGTTTTCTCTGCCTTTATAGTGACTAGAGCTGACTTGGACATTCTGACTTGGAAATTCTGACTTAGAATTTCTGACTTGCACATTTTTACTTGGACATTCTAAATTGATCAGTACAATGTAACAAATCTTGAGTACAGCTCGGTACTACTTGCGCAGTACAAGCTTATAGATTATTCGGTACACCGGCAAATGACGTCACATCCGCGCTTAAGGACTTACAAGACGTATAATGGCAGTAAACCGGTGATGGTTACCAGGAGGGAGAGAGGGGAGGGGGGAGTGGATGAGGGGTTTCCTTTGATGTTCTAGGTTTAGAGCTCCAAGTAATTACAGTTTGAGACTTTCGCTGGGGCTGCTAGGTATAAGCTATTGCGGTGCCAATAGGTCACAGGTCAAAGGTGAGCTCAATGCTTGATTAGTCCATGTGTAATTTTTGGGCGTTGGTGACTTTTTTATGTTACTGGTGCCTTGTTAAGTTATTCGTGACTTGTTATGTTATTGGTAACCTGTTATGTTATCCCGTTATACAAGGTATTTATAATATCAACACCATTTGAGGGCACCAAATAATATCCCATGCCTTCGGACGGCACAGCAGTAAGACCTTTTTGACGGCACCAAATAATATCACATGCCTTCGGACGGTACAGCAGTAAGACCTTTTGAGGGCACCAAATAATATCACATGCCTTCGGACGGTACAGCAGTAAGACCTTTTTGACGGCAAAAAATAATATCACATGCCTTCGGACGGTACAGCAGTAAGACCTTTTGACGGCAACAAATAATATCACATGCCTTCGGACGGTACAGCAGTAAGACCTTTTTGACGGCACCAAATAATATCACATGCCTTCGAACGGTACAGCAGTAAGACCTTTTGACGGCACCAAATAATATCACATGCCTTCGGACGGTACAGCAGTAAGACCTTTTGACGGCACCAAATAATATCACATGCCTTCGGACGGTACAGCAGTAAGACCTTTTTGACGGCAACAAATAATATCACATGCCTTCGGACGGTACAGCAGTAAGACCTTTTTTACGGCACCAAATAATATCACATGCCTTCGGACGGTACAGCAGTAAGACCTTTTTGACGGCACCAAGTAATATCCTATGCCCTACCCGGCCATGAGGAAGATCTGACCACAAATAAATCCAGAGTAACAAAATTATACTTCCCAAGCTGTTACATCACAAACCATAACAAAATCAGACATTCAGACAGACACCAACGCAAGACATCTAGGAAAGCAACAGTAAAGAATTTGTAAAAAGTTACAAGAACATCAAAAACATTAGACAACATCAACAATCAAAAGAACATCTCAGGTATCAGCATCAACTATTACAAGAAAATAAAATGTCACAAGAAAGTCCACATTGCCCCGATTGTCACCTGAACTGCAATAGTACTTCACGTGACTGTGGATCAGTACATCACGTGACTGTGGATCAGTACATCACCTGACTATACAACAGTACATCGCGGGACTGTAGATCAGTACATCACTTGACTGTAGATCAGTACATCACGTGACTGTAGATCAGTACATCACGTGATTGTACAACAGCCATCACGTGACTGTAGATCAGCACATCGCGTGACTCTAGATCAGTACATCACTTGACTGTACAACAGCCATCACGTGACTGTAGATCAGTACATCACGTGACTGTAGATAAGTACATCACTTGACTGTAGATCAGTACATCACGTGACTGTAGATCAGCACATCACTTGACTGTACAACAATCATCGCGTGACCGTAGATCAGCACATCGCGTGACTGTAGATCAGCACATGGCGTGACTGTAGATCAGTGCATCGCGTGACCAGGCATGCCATTGCATGACAGTACATGCGGCATAGAGACAATCAAAAGTCATAAAATATCTACCACCCGAACAGCTGGTGTCGCTGTTGCCACATTTTCAAAACGCCACCAGATGGCTATACAAGGCCAACACCATTCCAATCTCAACACTATGGCTATACAAGGCCAACACCATTCCAATCTCAACACTATGGCTATACAAGGCCAACACCATTCCAATCTCAACACTATCAACTTTCAAAAGCACTTATTTCAAAATGAACCCTTTTTTTTTGTTGTTGAAAGTCTTCACCTCCAACAACCATAAGGGCTTGTCAGAACAAGTCTCAGCACATTTCAGCGCCCCGGGTGCTTTACCGATAGTGCTGAGAAGATTTCAGTCAAAGTCCGGCAACCAAAGAGCTTGTCGAAAAAATGAGCATTTTCTCCTCCACTGAGTCGGCGAGAAGAATCCAAAAGAAGGGGACGCAACTAGTAGCAGTCGGGCCGGCACCGTTGGCTGCATTTTGTTTTCCCATTATTGAGACCGGCAACAGCGTTACTTCCCTTTCTTTACAAATGTATAGAAAAACGTGGAGGGCCACCGACAAAACTCGGTAGGGGAAAAAAATCCCTTTGATGAGGCAGCCATGATTGTTTTAGCAGGGTTTCCCAAAGATTTCCCCCTCGCGCGCCGAGCGCGGCACTGTCGCCATGACGTGTGTTTTTCCTGGCGGGTATAAAAACTTGGATGGGTTAGACATCTGGGTGAGGTAATAAAATTACGCTAAAATAGATGAAAGGGTAACTCTAGGCAGATGTCTTGAGTTTGGGAAGAGTTACCCAGAAAGCGAGCGGGATATTGTTTAGGAGGGAATATTGAAATCTTAGTGTCGTATACAATATGTTGTTCACATATTGACACGGGATCTTTCAAACTATCCCCAACCGACCCCATGCCCCCTTTCGTTGACGCACGCATACCCTATCCTCTACATTGGTTATATTTTGATCGGTGAATAGGAAAGTGAATTCCCCAGTAAAGTTCATTGAATCAGGTTTATGAGATGTGTTGTCAAGGAATAGGAGCCCAGAGTTGACTAAAGGAAATGATCCAGTTTAGGGTCAATGTTAGTAATGTCAGGGAAACGCTTCTCTATTTGACCCTGAAAACTTACTTATGTCAGCTTCAAATGTACATACAGATAATGTTGTCAGTGTTGGCTGTATTGTCAATGTTGGCTGCGTTGTCAATGTTGTCAATGTGGTCAATGTTGGCTGTGTTGTCAATGTTGGCTGTGTTGTCAATGTTCACTGTGTTGTCAATGTTGGCTGTGTTGTCAATGTTGGCTGTGTTGTCAATGTTTTCAATGTTGTCAATATTGTCAATGTTGGCTGCGTTGTCAATGTTGTCAAAGTGGTCAATGCTGGCTGTGTTGTCAATGTTGGCTGTGTTGTCAATGTTGTCAATATTGTCAATTTTGGCTGCGTTGTCAATGTTGTCAAGGTGGTCAATGTTGACTGTGTTGTCAATGTTGGCTGTGTTGTCAATGTTTTCAATGTTGTCAATGTTGGGACACAATGAAAAGTGACATTGACATCTATTTTTATATTTTAATGAATGTGTACAGAGGACGCTTAAAACGCCTTATAAAAAAGGAGAGATTGGTGGGACGTAAATGTGCGTCGGTGGGACGTAAATGTGCGTCGGTGGGACGTAAATGTGCGTCGGTGGGACGTAAATGTGCGTCGGTGGGACGTAAATGTGCGTCGGTGGGACGTAAATGTGCGTCGGTGGGACGTAAGTGTGCCTTGGAGGAACGCAAGGTCAGGGTACTTAAATAAAGTCAAATGGCTCGGGCCCCTGTCACCCCCCCCCCCCCAACCCTAAACCCCAGTACGTGAAGGTTTGTCAATGTTTACTATTTGATCCGCTTGTACAATTTTACATCAACTACACGACAGATTTCAAGAGAAATTCTGAGTAGCAAGCCCATGACTCCACTAGCCCGATACACAACAGAAAATATATAATAATAATATTCTTAGTAATAACAGAGTAATTGAAATCACATCAAGAATAAGTGAAGCTTTGGAGGTATTATTTTTTTTTAAGTTATAAGGCCATCGCTTAAAAATGAACATTTCGTTCAAATCAGAATACTTGCCTAAGGGTAGATGGACATGTTCAATGGCTGATCAACGGATAGCGCACATAGCCAGATTTGAGGGTCGCAACCCCCAGAGATAACACACACTACCCCATTATGAGATCACGGCACGTGGTTTGAGAACCAGGGTATTATACCATTGTAAGATGTACCTCAATTAGCAGTACCACATCTTCTCTGGTATCGAATTACTATAATGACGCCGTATCGAGTACTGTACATAAGTACCACGTTTTAGTTGGTATCGAGTTACTTAAAATTCAAATGCTACCAGATCGACTCACCATGCTCAAAGGCAAACCACCCCACCACCCCCCCCCCCAATCTCAGATTATACTTCCCCACCGATACCATTTGATCTAGGCTGCTTGACGTCTGCCTGCCATAAAAGTCATCACGAGACGTGAGAGGGTGATCACTCGTTTTCCCAAAGTGTGCAAGGGCGGTAACTCAACAAATTATTGTTTGTTTGGATTTTACCTGGTGCTCGTTCTTGAATCATTTGCATGCTGTGTTTCACATAACAAGTTGCGTTTCACGTAACCAGTTGTGTTTCACTTAGCCAGTTGTGTTTCACGTAACCAGTTGTGTTTCACGTAACCAGTTGTGTTTCACAGTTGTGTTTCACGTAACCAGTTGTATTTTCGTAACCACTTGTGTTGGGAAGATCGGATATTTTCCTGTGTCAATGGCAATAGTCAATAGGCCCCAGGGTTTCAATTACCCTACACTGAACCATAGGGACGCCATTGTCTTCTAATTTTACATAAACAAATCCACAATTTCATTGTGTGAAATAATAGAAAAGCTTAGTGGATACACTGACATAAATGAGGGGGTTGGGAAGGAGAGAGGGGGGTTCCAGTCCATCTCATGAAAATAATATTTTTTTTTTTTTTTAAATCCACCACCTTAGACTGATTTGATAGCACAAGGAAGAGGAGTAATAAGGTCCGGGAGGGGGGGGGTGGAGGCTAAGATGAGCAGTGGAATCATACCCCCAAGTGTAAGTGGGATAGACACAGGCATCCTACCGTTAACTGCTGAACAAGGCGGGCAGATGTAGGGGGTCGCAAAACTGTAGCAGACGTCATATACAGACTTGTAGCCGGGGGTGAGATATGGCTGTGGGGCAGTGCAGCCCTAGGGGGTCAGGATAACGGGGGAAGCTCGAGGTGACGGTCTCATGGAAGGGGAGGGCAGATGTAGGGGGTCGTAAAACTGTAGCAGACGTCATATACAGACTTGTAGCCGGGGGTGAGATATGGCTGTGGGGCAGTGCAGCCCTAGGGGGTCAGGATAACGGGGGAAGCTCGAGGTTACGGTCTCATGGAAGGGGTCGGGGTCTTATGGTGGGGTCAGTCTCTTATGCGGTATGGATGCCATGGAGGGGTCAGGGTTTGTATCCCAGGGTGGAGTGGAGTCTGATGCAAAGATGGGATGAAATGTTAAGATTATACTCTGGGTAAAGATGCTGGGGTCAGGCTTTGTATCCCAGGGTGGGGTGGAGTCTGATGCAAAGATGGGATGAAATCTTAAGATTATGCTGTGGGTAAAGATGCTAGGATTTTGGATTGAAGTTTGAGTAACAATTCCCGTGACGTATTTGTGGTTGTCATTGTGGTGACCTTGGTCAACTACTTGTTGCAGGCATTAAGGTCAACTTTATTAAGTTAACAACGCTTCATATATAAGGGAGTTAATTTTATATAAGAGGTCTGAATGAAGGCGATGCTATCATCTTGAACATAACTAAATATTTATTTCATACCAGTCGAAGGTAACGGCGAAATAACGTTGAAATAACGGCAAAATAACTGGGAAATCTTGGAAGGATGATAGAACAACTCTCTTGATATTATAATAAGTAATAATTAAAGTTTAGACATGGGAAAAGTAAAAAAAAAATAATTGCTTAGCACTAATGGGACTATAGAGACAAAGGTAAGCTTTTTACATAGGGACAATAGAAACATAGGTTAGCTTTGTACATAGGAGACCATAGAGACACAGGTTAGCTTTGTACACACGGGACAATAGAGACAAAGGTTAGCTTTGTACATACGGGTCAATAGAGACAAAAGTTAGCTTTGTACATACGGGTCAATAGAGACAAAGGTAAGCTTTGTACATACGGGACAATAGAGACAAAGTTTCGCTTTGTACATACGGGACTAGACACAGAGTTTAATACAGCTGAAAAAATATATTGGAACACTTGAGCTGGAAAGAGTTAGCTAAATAAATCACAAAATATTCCTATGCGTAATAAAATGGGCCGAAAAATAAACATCTAAAAAAAGTTCAATGATCTCCAAAGACGTGAAACTATTCGTGGTCTGTGAATCTAGGGAGAACATTTACATGAAACTAGGGAGCGCATTTACATGAAACGAGGGAGAACATTTACATGAAACGAGGGAGAACATTTACATGAAACCAGGGAGAACATTTACATGAAACGAGGGAGAACATTTACATGAAACGAGGGAGAACATTTACATGAAACGAGGGAGAACATTTACATGAAACGAGGGAGAGCATTTGGCATGTTCACCAAGGAAGGCACCAGAAGCGCTTTTTTTGCTGTTCAGGAAACACAAGGGGTAGAAGTGAAGGAAGTGGTGAACTGATGAAACACCAGAGTATAGCTGAGTGAGGTGATGATCTGATGAAACACCCGGGTAGAGGTGAGGGAAGTGATGATCTGATGAAACACCTGGGTACCCTGGGTTTTAGGGAAGGGATGATTTTATGAAACAACAGTGGTACCCTGGGTGTTAAGGGAGGGATGATCTGATGAAACACCGGGGTATAGGTTAGGGAAGGGATGATTTGATGAAACATCATGAGTATAGTTGAGGGAAGGGATGGTTTGATGAAATATCAGGGTTATAGGTGAGGGAAGGGATGATCTGATGAAACACCAGAGGTATAGGTGAGGGAAGGGATGATTTGATGAAACATCAGGGGTATAGGTGAGGGAAGGGATGGTCTGATGAAACACCAGAGGTATAGGTGAGGGAAGGGATGATTTGATGAAACATCAGGGGTATAGGTGAGGGAAGGGATGATCTGATGAAACACCAGAGGTATAGTTGAGGGAAGGGATGGTTTGATGAAATATCAGGGGTATAGGTGAGGGAAGGGATGATTTGATGAAACACTGGTGTATAGGTGAGGAAGGGATGATTTGATAAAACACTTGTGTATAGGTGAGGAAGGGATGATTTGATGAAACACTGGTGTATAGGTGAGGAAGGGATGATTTGATAAAACACTGGTGTATAGGTGAGGAAGGGATGATTTGATGAAACACTGGTGTATAGGTGAGGAAGGGATGATTTGATGAAACACTGGTGTATAGGTGAGGGAAGGGATGATTTGATGAAACACTGGTGTATAGGTGAGGAAGGGATGATCTGATGAAACACCAGAGGTATAGTTGAGGGAAGGGATAGTTTGATGAAATATCAGGGGTATAGGTGAGGGAAGGGATGATCTGATGAAACACCAGAGGTATAGGTGAGGGAAGGGATGATCTGATGAAACACCAGAGGTATAGGTGAGGGAAGGGATGATCTGCTGAAACACCAGAGGTATAGTTGAGGGAAGGGATGGTTTGATGAAATATCAGAGGTATAGGTGAGGGAAGGGATGGTTTGATGAAATATCAGGGGTATAGGTGAGGGAAGGGATGATCTGATGAAACACCAGAGGTATAGTTGAGGGAAGGGATGGTTTGATGAAACATCAGAGGTATAGTTGAGGGAAGGGATGGTTTGATGAAATATCAGGGGTATAGGTGAGGGAAGGGATGATCTGATGAAACACCAGAGGTATAGGTGAGGGAAGGGATGATCTGATGAAACACCAGAGGTATAGTTGAGGGAAGGGATGGTTTGATGAAATATCAGAGGTATAGGTGAGGGAAGGGATGGTTTGATGAAATATCAGGGGTATAGGTGAGGGAAGGGATGATCTGATGAAACACCAGAGGTATAGGTGAGGGAAGGGATGGTTTGATGAAATATCAGGGGTATAGGTGAGGGAAGGGATGATCTGATGAAACACCAGAGGTATAGGTGAGGGAAGGGATGATCTGATGAAACAACAGAGGTATAGTTGAGGGAAGGGATGGTTTGATGAAACATCAGAGGTATAGTTGAGGGAAGGGATGGTTTGATGAAATATCAGGGTTATAGGTGAGGGAAGGGATGATCTGATGAAACACCAGAGGTATAGGTGAGGGAAGGGATGATCTGATGAAACACCAGAGGTATAGGTGAGGGAAGGGATGATCTGATGAAACACCAGAGGTATAGGTGAGGGAAGGGATGATCTGATGAAACACCAGAGGTATAGTTGAGGGAAGGGATGGTTTGATGAAATATCAGGGGTATAGGTGAGGGAAGGGATGATCTGATGAAACACCAGAGGTATAGGTGAGGGAAGGGATGGTTTGATGAAATATCAGGGGTATAGGTTAGGGAAGGGATGATCTGATGAAACACCAGAGGTATAGTTGAGTGAAGGGATGGTTTGATGAAACATCAGAGGTATAGGTGAGGGAAGGGATGGTTTGATGAAATATCAGGGGTATAGGTGAGGGAAGGGATGATCTGATGAAACATCAGAGGTATAGTTGAGGGAAGGGATGGTTTGATGAAATATCAGAGGTATAGGTGAGGGAAGGGATGATTTGATGAAACACTGGTGTATAGGTGAGGAAGGGATGATTTGATAAAACATTGGTGTATAGGTGAGGAAGGGATGATTTGATGAAACACTGGTGTATAGGTGAGGAAGGGATGATTTGATGAAACAGTGGTGTATAGGTGAGGAAGGGATGATTTGATGAAACACTGGTGTATAGGTGAGTAAGGGATGATTTGATAAAACACTGGTGTATAGGTGAGGAAGGGATGATTTGATGAAACACTGGTGTATAGGTGAGGAAGGAATGATTTGATGAAACACTGGTGTATAGGTGAGGAAGGGATGATTTGATGAAACACCGGTGTATAGCTGAGGAAGGGATGATTTGATGAAACAGTGGTGTATAGGTGAGGAAGGGATGATTTGATGAAACACCAAGGTATAGATGAGGGCCGTAAATCTCAAGGATCAAAAGCTGGAGCTGATGACGAGAGAAGTGGAAGAATGCTGCTGAAGAGACGCGTCCATTAACAAAGAAGATAAAACCGTCACACGACCTTTCTGTGGCTGCTGAGCCGTGCAGCAAAGCTGTGCTGTTGTTCCAGTAGATGATGAGTTGCTTTGTGTGGGGTGCTGGGTGCCGAATGAGTTGCTCGTGAGTTATGATGACTGGCAGAACTTAACTCTAGAGACCGGGTATGTGTTAGTTTATGTTTGGGAATATGTCAGTTTAAGTATATGGGAATATGTTAGTTTATGTATATGGGAATATGTTAGTTTATGTATGGGAATGTCATAGTTTATCTAGGGGGATACCTTGTTTTTCTTGTGAACACTATAACCAAAGTAACAATGTTAGATAAATGCATGTACACGGACAATGTGTTTACATGTTATGAACACTGGTGCACGAGAACGTAGTGGTCATGGGAACATAGTGGTCAAAGGAACCTAGTGGTCATGGGAACCTAGTGGTCAAAGGAACTTAGTGGTCATAGAAACATAGTAGTAATGGGAACCTTGTATTCATAGGAACCTGGCGGTCATAGTAAACTAGTGGTCATGGGAACCTAGTTGTCATAGGGAACCTAGTTGTCACGGGAACATGGTGGTCATAGAAACCTGGTAGGAGGTAAATGGTCATGGGAACCTAGTGGTCATGGAATCCTAGGGGTCATAGGAACCTGGTGTTCATAAGCACCTAGTGTCATGGGAACCTAGTTGTTATAGGAACCTGGTGGTCAAGGAACCTTATGGTCATAGAAACATAGTGGTCATAGGGAACCTAGTGGTCATAGGAAACTAGGGTTCATAAGAACCTGGTGGTCATAAGTACCTAGTTTCAGGGGAACCTTGTGGTCATAAAAAGTTATTGATCATAGGAACCTAGTGGTCATAGGAACCTGGTGGACATAGGAACAAAAGGCTCATGAGAAAACTTTGGTTATAGAAACAAATGGCTCATGAATGGCTCACGAATGGCTCCCCAGTCTATTCTAAAGTGTATCCTTTAGGTGGGCACCGGTTGTCTTCTGACGCATCAAACTCAACAACAAAAAAAAATAAATGATAATTTGGTAATCGAGGTAATATCTCAGACATCAATATGGTATTGAAGTACAAGCTCTGATATCCGTCTTGATATGAGAGTAATGTGAAATTCAACGATGTCTGACAACAGATGTGACATCAGCGAAATGATTTGCGTGAGTCATCTATAAATAGAAAATTACGCCCATTTCAAGAAATGTAATTCTCAATGGAAGGAGAGTTACGGTAAATGAGAGCCACCTACGTCATAACGGTTTTATAGTTAGTGTCATAACGGGTCCAGTGATAGGTGTAGAATTGTACTTTATGAACGTGGTGTACAAGTACACTCATGATATAGGAGGCGAGCTGATGTCGAGCGGTGGGTGTTTGATGATGGTATGTGTGAGAGGGGGGCTGGTTGTGTCTGAAGGGGTTGTTGGGGAGGGTAGTTGGTGGGATTTGAAGGGAAGTTCGGTGGGTGGTTGGTGGGGTTGTAATGGATGTTCGGTGGATGGTTGGTGGGGTTGTAATGGATGTTCGGTGGATGGTTGGTGGGGTTGTAATGGATGTTCGGTGGATGGTTGGTGGGGTTGTAATGGATGTTCGGTGGATGGTTGGTGGGGTTGTAATAGATGTTCGGTGGATGGTTGGTGGGGTTGTAATAGATGTTCGGTGGAGGTTTGGTGGGGTTGTAATAGATGTTCGGTGGATGGTTGGTGGGGTTGTAATAGATGTTTGGTGGATGGTTGGTGGGGTTGTAATAGATGTTCGGTGGATTGTTGGTGGGGTTGTAATGGATGTTTGGTTGTTGGTTGGTGGGGTTGTAATAGATGTTCGGTGGATGGTTGTTGGGGTTGTAATGGATGTTTGGTGGCCTCTTGGTGGGGTTGTAATGGATGTTTGGTGGGTGGTTGGTGGGGTTGTAATAGATGATCGGTGGATGGATGGTGGGGTTGTAATAGATGTTCGGTGGATGGTTGGTGGGGTTGTAATGGACCTTTGGTGGGCATTTGGTGGGGTTGTAATGGATCTTTGGTGGGCTGTTGGTGGGGTTGTAATGGATGTTCGGTGGATGGTTGGTGGGGTTGTAATGGATGTTTGGTTGTTGGTTGGTAGGGTTGTAATAGATGTTTGGTGGGTGGTTGGTGGGGTTGTAATGGATCTTTGGTGGGCTGTTGGTGGGGTTGTAATGGATCTTTGGTGGGCTGTTGGTGGGGTTGTAATGGATCTTTGGTGGGCTGTTGGTGGGGTTGTAATAGATGATCGGTGGATGGATGGTGGGGTTGTAATAGATGTTCGGTGGATGGTTGGTGGGGTTGTAATGGGCCTTTGGTGGGTATTTGGTGGGGTTGTAATGGATCTTTGGTGGGTTGTTGGTGGGGTTGTAATGGATGTTCGGTGGATGGTTGGTGGGGTTGTAATGGATGTTTGGTTGATGGTTGGT
>CAXITT010000031.1:789843-811719 GCA_964033795.1 Lymnaea stagnalis
TGGGGTTGTAATGGATGTTTGGTGGGTTATTGGTGGGGTTGTAATGGATGTTTGGTGGGTTATTGGTGGGGTTGTAATGGATGTTTGGTGGGTTATTGGTGGGGTTGTAATGGATGTTTGGTGGGTTATTGGTGGAGTTGTAATGGATGTTTGGTGGGTTATTGGTGGAGTTGTAATGGATGTTTGGTGGGTTATTGGTCGGGTTGTAATGGATGTTTGGTGGGTTATTGGTGGGGTTGTAAGGGATGTTTGGTGAGTGGGTGGTGGGGTTGTAATGGATGTTTGGTGAGTGGGTGGTGGGGTTGTAATGTATGTTTGGTGGGTTATTGGTGGGGTTGTAAGGGATGTTTGGTGAGTGGGTGGTGGGGTTGTAATGTATGTTTGGTGGGTTATTGGTGGAGTTGTAAGGGATGTTTGGTGGGTTATTGGTGGAGTTGTAAGGGATGTTTGGTGGGTTATTGGTGGGGTTGTAATGGATGTTTGGTGGGTTATTGGTGGAGTTGTAAGGGATGTTTGGTGAGTGGGTGGTGGGGTTGTAATGTATGTTTGGTGGGTGGTTGATGGGGTTGTAAGGGATGTTTGATGGGTTGTTGATGGGGTTGTAAGGGATGTTTGGTGGGTGGTTGATGGGGTTGGGGTGGATGTTTGAGAGAGTTGTTAGTATTAGTTGAGAAGAAGATACGTAGATAAAAAAGAATAATTCTATGGATAAAGAAACACTTATTGCGTGTTGAAAGTTAAAGAAAGTAACAGGAACAAAACGATTGATTCATCCACAAATTAAGTCGCCAACTGAAATGGTTAATTCTATTAACTTGCATTTACTGGGAAACTATGCAATTGGATACACTAAATGTCCTCAAGAAGTACTATGAACTACTTACACTAAATGTCCTGAAGAAGTACTATGAACTACTTACACTAAATGTCCTCAAGAAGTACTATAAATTACTTACACTAAATTTCCTCAAGAAGTTCTATGAACTACTTACACTAAATGTCCTCAATAAGTACTATGAACTACTTACACTAAATGTCCTCAATAAGTACTATGAACTACTTACACTAAATGTCCTCAAGAAGTACTATGAACTACTTACACTAAATGTCCTCAATAAGTACTATGAACTACTTACACTAAATGTCCTCAAGAATTAGCCGAGGACCAAACGACATTTTTTTTTGATGTAACATTAAAATGCATGGCAGTTGTGTGTTAGAGGATATCTGACACTGGGGTCATGGCCTGACACTCGGGTCATGGTTTAATGAGACCGTCCTGGACACCGTGTCTATGACATGACACAGAACAAGACACCCGGCGTGTCACGGCCTCAGACTACTCAGACATGTCGACGCTGTTGGTGACAACCGACTCATGCCGATCATGTTGTGTTTTGATAGGCGACGTCTCACCAGCGACATCAACCATCAAGTACACGACACCAACCGTAAGTACATGACATCAGCTATCAAGCACATGACATGGGAGGCAATCGTATGTTTATGTTGCTTCGGTGCAAGTCCCTTGGATATCATCTGTCTATTTGTGCGTCATATGTCCCCTAGATGTCATATGTACCCTGAATGTTATATGTCCCTGGGTGTCATACGTCTCCTGGCTGTCCTATGTCAATTACGCAATGTAACGACCATCATAGCCTTAAAAAACTGCCATCAAGACCCATCTCTTATAATTATACCATAACGACTCATTCTCACCCCCCCCACCCTCTAAGTGATAAACAACGATCGATGCTGCTTGGTGCTGTCCATGGCTAGACAGGGGCAGAGAGTACTTGGGTGGGTTAGGTCAAGCTTTCCCCCAATTGTTGTTATTAAATGTATACGTTTCTGTAATTGCTCATTTTTATGTGAAGGGCAGTGAGCCTAGCCCTCGGATGGGGTACTGCAGTGAGCCTAGCCCTAGGATGGGTCCTGCAGTGAGCCTCGCCCTAGGATGGGGTACTGCAGTGAGCCTAGCCCTAGGATGGGTCCTGCAGTGAGCCTAGCCCTAGGATAGGGTACTGCAGTGAGCCTAGCCCTAGGATGGGGTCCTACAGTGCGCCTAGCCCTAGGATGGGGTACTGCAGTGAGCCTAGCCCTAGGATGGGGTACTGCAGTGAGCCTAGCCCTAGGATGGGGTACTGCAGTGAGCCTTGCCCTAGGACGGGGTACTGCAGTGAGCCTAGACCTAGGATGGGGTACTGCGCTATTTAAAACAACCTAATAATAAAGATATGTCTTCTCGATGTCATGTCTCCTAGGTCAGCTATTTAACATGATGTCATATGTCACATGGGTGTCATATGTCTCCTGGAGGTAATATATACCTTTAAAATCATATGTCTCCCGAGTGTCATGTCTCCTAGATGTCCTATATACCCTAGATGGCATCTGCCCCTTAGATGTCAAGTCTCTGGTGTCGTATCATAAGGAATTAACATATCATATGAATGTCACATGTCACAATTATGTCAACAAGGTGAGAAATGCACAGGATGTCAATTGTCATAAGGAGACTTCGATGACATTTGGGGATATTCGTACATGTCATGAAAAATGAAACTATTGACAGATGGCATAACTGTTTCAACATTTGACCTAACTGTTTCTATATCTGGCATAACTGTTTCAACATTTGACCTAACTTTTTCTATATCTGGCCTAACCTAACTAATTCAACATTTGACCTTACTTTTTGTATATCTGGCCTAACTGTTTCAACATTTGACCTAACTTTGTCTATATCTGGCCTAACTGTTTCAACATTTGACCTAACTTTTTCTATATCTGGCCTAACTGTTTCAACATTTGACCTAACTTTTTCTATATCTGGCATAACTGTTTCAACATTTGACCTAAATTAAATTTTTCTACATTGACCTAATTGTTTCTACATTTGACCTAACTGTTTCTACATTTGAACTAACTGTTTCTACATTTGACCTAATTGTTTCTACATTTGACCCAACTGTTTCTACATTTGACCTAACTGTTTCTACATTTGACCTAACTGTGTCTACATTTGACCTAAATGTTTCTACATTTGACCTAACTGTTTCTACATGTGACCTAATTGTTTCTACATTTTACCTAACTGTTTCTACATGTGACCTAATTGTTTCTACATTTGACCTAACTGTTTCTACATGTGACCTAATTGTCTCTACATTTGACCTAATTGTTTCTACATTTGACCAAATTGTTTCTACATTTGACCTAATTGTTTCTACATTTGACCTAACTGTTTCTACCGTTAACAACCGTATGACCTTGAAAGTGGAGGCTGGAGACAATTATTGGATCAGGAAATAAATTGATGGGTTGAGTTGATCCTCAGTTACCTAAGGAAGAGTAAATCTTTCTTTTAGACGTCATCAAAAGGAGCATGTTACAGTGAGAATACCATCTCCGCAAAAAAATATCGGCCTGCTCTCATTCATTCATCCGGACATTGTCATAAAGCGAGTCTTGCCCTCCCTCATTCATCCGGACATTTTCATAAAGCGAGAATTGCCCTCCCTCATTTATCCGGACATTGTTAGTAGGCGAGTCGTTTTGATATTTAGATGTTGTGATTTGTTGTTTATAATTTCTTAATGGTATTAATATGTCAGTTTTTAAAAAAAATTCCACATTATTAGACGTACGCTATTAGTGAAACGAGAAGATCTATCCTTACATGTATAAATTAACAAATATAAGGCACTTAAAGGAGCTTTAAATAGTAAGCTATTTATATTAGTTTATACCTGTTTACATAGGCGCGTAGCTTTGAAATGTTTCAGAATTTACTTGAAAAAATGTTAATTTTTTTTTTTTAAATAATTAAAATTAATTCTGAGTGTGTCGCAAAGACATCCATGGGAGGCCAATCACTAAATGACGTCATATCAACTCTGTTAGACAGTCAAGTTAGGAAAGCACACCAAAATAAACAGACGAGCTGACAATTGAGCAAATAAATATGTCATGTATAATCTTGATCTCTTCAGTTCAAGATTTTCTCAAATGTATCATCCTTGGATGAGGATCGTGTTTAAAGTTATCCATTGTGGTATGTTGAATCTTCACTGTCATGTTAAAGTTGAATGTGCCTTTTGACTCTCATTTTTAGGTTATCCAATGTTGTATGTTGACTCTTCCCTCTCATGTTTTAAGTTATCCAATGATGTAGTATCCTCCTTCGCTCTTCCCACTAACCATTATATCTCCTCCAACATTTTCGGAACTAGTGGTGCATTCTGGGCAACTGTCTTGAATTACAGGCCAGTATCTGGGCTCCGCCCACATGTCAAAAGTTGAGCGTACCGCTCATGTTTACGACCAATGAGAGACGTGTGTAGTTGAGACTCTGCCCTTGTCGGCGTGTTCCCTTCTTTGCACTCCTGCTACACATCACGCGAGTCAACGCGAGACTTAAAATGCTAAATAAAAACGGGGGGAAAAAAATGTTCCTTTTGATAAGTGATTGTAGCTTAGATGGTGGTACAATCACAGTGATTGTAGCTTTGATGGTGGTACAATCACCAGTGATTGTAGATTTGATGGTGGTACAATCACCAGTGATTGTAGCTTAGATGGTGGTACAATCACCAGTGATTGTAGCTTAGATGGTGGTACAATCACCAGTGATTGTAGCTTTGATGGTGGTACAATCACTAGTGATTGTAGCTTAGATGGTGGTACAATCACCAGTGATTGTAGCTTTGATGGTGGTACAATCACCAGTGATTGTAGCTTTGATGGTGGTACAATCACCAGTGATTGTAGCTTTGATGGTGGTACAATCACCAGTGATTGTAGCTTTGATGGTGGTACAATCACCAGTGATTGTAGCTTTGATGGTGGTACAATCACCAGTGATTGTAGCTTTGATGGTGGTACAATCACCAGTGATTGTAGCTTTGATGGTGGNGGGAGGGGGGGAGGGGGAGGGGGGGACATTTCACTTACCACAGATTGATGAAGCCGATTAGGGCATGCGCAGATCAGTTGATACAATATCCTATATTCAGTGGACTGTGTCATGTTGATTGAAAGTAAACGTGTGTTCTTATAATAATATAGACTTATAAGAGACTATAGACTTCTAGAGACTAGACATGTGGCTATAGATATCTATTTAATAACAAGAAAATAGTTAAGATATATTTATTCAAAGATGTGATCTATTTTTGGCTCCTTCTAATGGAACCTAATTTTCTGTTTCGGTTTAATCCTGAAGTGTCAAAGTGTCCTCTTTTTATAGCCATTTTCATTGTTTCTATAGAAGAGTAGTTACTATCCTAGTGTCTCATTTGTATTTACTTAGTTTACATGTTTTAATAACTGTAAAGCGCTTAGAGCTTTATGATAAGCGCTATATAAAAATGCCTAAATAAATAAATAATGGTGGAGTATTAACGTAAGCTACAAACTGAGTCAAGGTCAGATGAGTTTGAAATCATCAAGGTTAGATCAGCTTTGAAATAATACAATCAACACAACAAAAACTAAATCAATGAATTCAATAAATAAATAACTGCTCTACATTGATTATTTCAGACACGGGCGAGGCAATGGAAGATAACATAAAACAATGGTGAATTCTCCTGTCTAAAACCGAGTACCTAGTATTACTAGTAACTTTCGCTCAATAAAACAATTTGATTTTAGGAATTGTTGAAGTGAATGCAAATAACGACAGATGACTTAACAATGGATGAGTCAGTGATGGATGAGCTAACGATGGATGAATTATAATTAACGATGGATTACTTAGACTTACCGATGGATGACTTTGACTTAACGATGGATGACTTTGACTTAACGATGGATGACTGAGACTTAACGATGGATGAGTACATTTCTCTCATTGTCATGTAATTTTTATTTGAAGCTGTTAAATAATAAGTTAGTGTTTCATTTAAGAAGTCAAATAGTTGTAGCTGTCATCAAAGTTTATTTATATATATTTTTAATGCATTAAATTGCACTTGTTAACGAAGAATCAAGGGATATCTCAAGGTATTCAAACAATGCAGTGAACGATGTGATCACAAGGTATTCAAACAATGCAGTGAATGATGTGATCACAAGGTATTCAAACAATGCAGTGAATGATGTGATCACAAGGTATTCAAACAGTGCAGTGAATGATGTGATCAAAAGGTATTCAAACAGTGCAGTGAATGATGTGATCACAAGGTATTCAAACAATGCAGTGAATGATGTGATCACAAGTCACAAGGTATTCAAACAGTGCAGTGAATGATGTGATCACAAGGTATTCAAACAATGCAGTGAATGATGTGATCAAAAGGTATTCAAACAATGCAGTGAATGATGTGATCACAAGTCACAAGGTATTCAAACAGTGCAGTGAATGATGTGATCAAAAGGTATTCAAACAATGCAGTGAATGATGTGATCAAAAGGTATTCAAACAGTGCAGTGAATGATGTGATCACAAGGTATTCAAACAATGCAGTGAATGATGTGATCAAAAGGTATTCAAACAGTGCAGTGAATGATGTGATCACAAGGTATTCAAACAATGCAGTGAATGATGTGATCAAAAGGTATTCAAACAGTGCAGTGAATGATGTGATCACAAGGTATTCAAACAATGCAGTGAATGATGTGATCAAAAGGTATTCAAACAGTGCAGTGAATGATGTGATCACAAGGTATTCAAACAATGCAGTGAATGATGTGATCAAAAGGTATTCAAACAGTGCAGTGAATGATGTGATCACAAGGTATTCAAACAATGCAGTGAATGATGTGATCAAAAGGTATTCAAACAGTGCAGTGAATGATGTGATCACAAGGTATTCAAACAATGCAGTGAATGATGTGATCAAAAGGTATTCAAACAGTGCAGTGAATGATGTGATCACAAGGTATTCAAACAATGCAGTGAATGATGTGATCAAAAGGTATTCAAACAGTGCAGTGAATGATGTGATCACAAGGTATTCAAACAATGCAGTGAATGATGTGATCAAAAGGTATTCAAACAGTGCAGTGAATGATGTGATCACAAGGTATTCAAACAATGCAGTGAATGATGTGATCAAAAGGTATTCAAACAGTGCAGTGAATGATGTGATCACAAGGTATTCAAACAATGCAGTGAATGATGTGATCACAAGGTATTCAAACAATGCAGTGAATGATGTGATCAAAAGGTATTCAAACAGTGCAGTGAATGATGTGATCACAAGTCACAAGGTATTCAAACAATGCAGTGAATGATGTGATCAAAAGGTATTCAAACAATGCAGTGAATGATGTGATCAAAAGGTATTCAAACAGTGCAGTGAATGATGTGATCACAAGGTATTCAAACAAGGCAGTGAATGATGTGATCAAAAGGTATTCAAACAGTGCAGTGAATGATGTGATCAAAAGGTATTCAAACAGTGCAGTGAATGATGTGATCACAAGGTATTCAAACAATGCAGTGAATGATGTGATCAAAAGGTATTCAAACAATGCAGTGAATGATGTGATCAAAAGGTATTCAAACAGTGCAGTGAATGATGTGATCAAAAGGTATTCAAACAATGCAGTGAATGATGTGATCAAAAGGTATTCAAACAATGCAGTGAATGATGTGATCACAAGTCACAAGGTATTCAAACAATGCAGTGAATGATGTGATCACAAGGTATTCAAACAGTGCAGTGAATGATGTGATCAAAAGGTATTCAAACAGTGCAGTGAATGATGTGATCAAAAGGTATTCAAACAGTGCAGTGAATGATGTGATCACAAGTCACAAGGTATTCAAACAATGCAGTGAATGATGTGATCAAAAGGTATTCAAACAGTGCAGTGAATGATGTGATCACAAGGTATTCAAACAATGCAGTGAATGATGTGATCACAAGGTATTCAAACAGTGCAGTGAATGATGTGATCACAAGGTATTCAAACAATGCAGTGAATGATGTGATCAAAAGGTATTCAAACAGTGCAGTGAATGATGTGATCACAAGGTATTCAAACAATGCAGTGAATGATGTGATCAAAAGGTATTCAAACAGTGCAGTGAATGATGTGATCACAAGGTATTCAAACAATGCAGTGAATGATGTGATCAAAAGGTATTCAAACAGTGCAGTGAATGATGTGATCACAAGGTATTCAAACAATGCAGTGAATGATGTGATCAAAAGGTATTCAAACAGTGCAGTGAATGATGTGATCACAAGTCACAAGGTATTCAAACAGTGCAGTGAACGATGTGATCACAAGGTATTCAAACAAGGCAGTGAATGATGTGATCACAAGGTATTCAAACAAGGCAGTGAATGATGTGATCACAAGGTATTCAAACAGTGCAGTGAATGATGTGATCACAAGGTATTCAAACAATGCAGTGAATGATGTGATCAAAAGGTATTCAAACAGTGCAGTGAATGATGTGATCACAAGTCACAAGGTATTCAAACAGTGCAGTGAACGATGTGATCACAAGGTATTCAAACAAGGCAGTGAATGATGTGATCACAAGGTATTCAAACAAGGCAGTGAATGATGTGATCACAAGGTATTCAAACAAGGCAGTGAACGATGTGATCACAAGGTATTCAAACAAGGCAGTGAATGATGTGATCAACTGCTCATGGAGTTGTCAGAGGTGAAGTCAGTGTTTATTGAGCGTTTGGCTCTGATTAAGTGACCTAACTTCTGTGGGGTGAGATAAGTGTTAGCTCTAATGAAATGGCCGGCACTTGGCCCGTGACCACTTTACAGAGAAATGTGAGACGGAGCTTTTCTTGTCTGTCTTTGAGGGACGGGATTTCATGAGGTGTCAGTAAATGGGATTTCATGAGGTGTCAGTAAATGGGATTTCATGAGGTGTCAGTAAATGGGATTTCATGAGGTGTCAGTAAATGGGATTTTTAGAAGAGATGAGACTTTTAATTTGCTTTTAATAATATGACATAAATATTTATATATTTTTTGAATTTAATCTTGAACAGTTTCCTTCATAAATCTCAAGTTTATTTAATAAGTTCAAAATGTGACTTTGCAATTCAATCAAAAGTAATCCATGATTTTCACACGTTAAAATACATCGTTACTGGTGTAAGTGGTGCAATACGTAGTAAGGGGTGTGGAGGGGGGATAGTCATACAGATCTTTTGGGGGCGGAGTATAGAAGATGGCGAACAAAACAAAACTCACAACTTTGAAAGGAAAACACTTACCAGCAGGACTGCTCACCAAATGGAAGGATGTTTGCTACATAGTGACCGGATGATGTTAATTCAATGATGTTTTCTACATGGTGACCAGTCATACAAATTCAGACGTTAACTTAAAAGTGCTCTCCATCTCTGGCCACCATTTTGAATTCATCAAAAGTTGAAGCAGTGTGACATGTCGACCATTGTTCATCAGCAGTTTGGAAAGCAAAAGGATTATCTGAAATAAGAATATAATGGACTTAGTTGCGACATAACCACTCTCTGGGGACAACGGTGGCATTGGATTATTTATATCACTGGAGGCCACCTATGGTCCATGGTCCTTATGCGGCCCGCGGACCTTGAAACTATGCGGCCAGAAAACCATATTAGGCCCTCTCACGTAAACTAGGCGGCCAGAAAACCATATTAGGCCCTCCCACGGAAACTAGGCGGCCAGAAAACCATATGCGGCCATCCCATGGAAACTAGGCGGCCAGAAAACCATATGCGGCCATCCCATGGAAACTAGGCGGCCAGAAAACCATATGCGGCCATCCCATGGAAACTAGGCGGCCAGAAAACCATATGCGGCCATCCCATGGAAACTAGGCGGCCAGAAAACCATATGCGGCCATCCCATGGAAACTAGGCGGCCAGAAAACCATATGCGGCCATCCCATGGAAACTATGCGGCCAGAAGACCATATTCGGCTCTCCCACGGAACCTAGGCGATCAGAAGACCATATGCGGCTCACTGCAAATTGATATAGGTCCCACAAACTTTGCGGGAACAGTTTTCCTTAGATGTACAATGTGTAAAGGATTACTTGTACAAGAAATCAAATCACTCTTAAACCAGTCATGAAATAAATGAAGAATTTTAACTTGAAAATAAAAATAATATGAACAACGGTCAAAATGATTACATTTCTTAACAAAACGTCATCTGAATTCAAGAGAAACAAAATTAGAGTTGTAAAAAAAAAAAGAAGCATTTATCTAAAACTTATAAGATGTTAAGACGAGAAATTTTAAACGACAATTGGTGATGTATACATCACATATAATATTTTAATTCCAATTAGGTTTCTAGATCGATTTGAATATACAAGTAAGCCCATCCTATTTAATTGTAAATGTTCACAAAGGTGACATAAACATTTTTTTCATCTTTGCACGGGTCTCACATTCAAAGACATAGTGTATATTTTAACAACATATCACTGGTGTCGTTTACAAGACTCTCATTACATTATTTCAATGATTTATTCATCTTAGATTCATTTTTTGTTGCCTTTTGGTGACTTCAGAAATGTTAATTTTGTTCTAAGCTTGCACCAACATTTTTGAGATACTTTTAACGAGCAGACGCTTGTCTGACGGTCCAGTAACATTAATGGCACCTGGTGCAAGAACTCACTTCCGGTCAAGGAGGATCTGCTCCGTCACGCGTTCTTGTGTGACTTTGACACGCATGCGCGCTTCCTCGGGGTTGTCTGGATGGTCTGACGTAATTCCGGCTCCCGAGCAGTGGAAGACTGAGTCGACATGACAGTGGGGAAACTATAACTGTCTTCATTAAATCACGGCACAGTCAGACCCGCGGGGTCCATTAAATTGTTGTAGGAATGGTGTGATACCACCTCTACTGCCCTACATATGGCCAAAGTCATTCAAGGCTGGGTGGAGCTCATTTTTGTATGAAAGGTGTAATACTATCTCTATAACTGCCCTTCATATGGCTGGGTGCAGCTAACACTGTATCTTCTATTGCTGTTAAAACTGGTGTATACCTAACCCCATATTCAATTTATACCAGGAGGTTTTCAAACAAATTTATTTCATAAAGCCCATAATTCCAATTTTTTTTCTTTTAAATAGACAAAGTATAATATTAAAATGAGTTGTTACGGCAACATGGCCATAAGGTCTAGGTCAAATCTACTCACATCTATTTAAATTTTTATAAATATCAGTGAGGTAATCAGATAGAATCAACACAGCAATCACCTAGCAGTAACATAGCAGTATAGCTCTATACAGATTAGAAAATTACCTTTGAATCATTTCTTTGAGGGTCAAGTGTTTTTGAGAAGACTTTGACCAATCCGAGATGAAACCAGACGAAGCAAACGGTTAAGTCACCATCAAAATACAACAACGGCGACTTGCCTTAAACACCGGAAGTGTCTCCCGATGTGTTGCCCACAATTGAGACTAGACTAACACATTAAACCATCTTTGCATCGTATGTCTATAAAATAGAACTAGTGAGCACGGGCTAGGTTCGGACACAAACATTTCTGCCACATGCTGTCAGTGAAATCAAGGTGTGCAAAAATCCATACCATAATCAAAATAGTTCTCCTTTTATACACGTAGACGGTAGTGTCCCTTATAAATATTCACAATAAGTAAAAATATTCATCAGAGGATTTTGGTCAATAACCAAATAAAATGTCCATTAAATGAACGAACCGCTGAGTCGCCCTCATTTGGATATTTTAATCGACATTTCTGGACCTTATTATACGAGGCTTATGTCTTAACATTATGAAGATCGGACGCAGATATAATATAATATAAACAGAGGTGTAGACAGAGGGAGGTGGGGGTGGCGCTTAGCCCAAGGCGTCACTTTCCGCAAACTTCTTATAATTCATAAGGGTTATTTTTATATGTATTTTATAAGTTAGGGTTTTTCTCGTGAATCAGTGGCGGCAAAGTCAAGAACCGCCCCCGGGCCGTCGCAAAGATGAGCTACGCCACTGAATCTATACAAGCGGACAAGTTGAGATATTAGTCGTATTTACATATTTTAAATCACTACAAAAACAGTTTGAAATTTTAAGGTAAACTGTCTTTGATATGGAGTAGTTCACCTTACGCCCCAGACTACTTAAAGTTATACGCTAGCGACTACATGAATAAATTATGCTAATTATGTAAATAAGATAAAGAGGTGTTATTTTTCCATTGATGTGACTACTCGGATATACTTCACTTGATCAGATACGTGGACATTATAGCAGGGGGTGGCATTATGGTAGGGGTTGGCATTATGGTAGGGGTGGCGTTATGGTAGGGGTGTTATGGAAGGGTGACGTTATGAGAGGGGTGTTATGGAAGGGTGGCATTATGATAGGGGTGTTATGGAAGGGTGACGTTATGAGAGGGGGTGGCATTATGATAGGGGTGTTATGGAAGGGTGACGTTATGGTAGGGGGTGGCATTATGATAGGGGTGTTATGGAAGGGTGACGTTATGAGAGGGGATGGTATTAGGATAGGGGTGTTATGGAAGGGTGACGTTATGAGAGGGGGTGGCGTTATGATAGGGGTATTATGGAAGGGTGACGTTATGAGAGGGGGGTGGCGTTATGATAGGGGTGTTATGGAAGGGTGACGTTATGAGAGGGGGTGGCGTTATGATAGGTTTGTTATGGAAGGGTGACGTTATGAGAGGGGGACGTAATGGTATAGTGTGACGTAATGGGAGGGTGTCGGTATGGTAAGGGGGCGTAATGGGAGGGGGGTAGTTGACATGTTTTATTTACTTTCAGTGAACATGATTTTCTTTTGTTGATACATTTCGTAGCCTTCAACTGTTCATAAAGATGTTCAATGATTTTTATAAAGATGTTAAATGATTTTTATAAAGATATTAAATGATATTTTTAAAAGATGTTAAATGATTTTTATAAAGATATCAAACAGATGTTAAATGATTTTTATAAAGATGTTAAATGATATTTTTAAAAGATGTTAAATAATTTTTATAAAGATATCAAACAGATGTTAAATAATTTTTATAAAGATATTAAATGATATTTTTAAAAGATGTTAAACGATTTTTAAAAAGATATCCAAAAGATCTTACATGATTTTTATAAAGATGTTATAAAGATGTTAAATGATTTTTAAAAAATTTCCTTTAACTTGAAAAAACCTTAATTCACAACTTATGTGATGCATGAAATAAAAATATTTAGTAGCACTTTGAAATAATACCACTTTTAAGGAGTAGTACTTTTAAATAGTAGCACTTTTAAAGAGTAGCCGTTTAACAATAGCAGGAGTTCTGGACGTAGGATCATGTATATTTGTTTATTATACTATTGTTATGAGATAGAATTCATTTATGTATAGAATGCCGGAATGATGATAAAATGATTCTATGTTAATTATCCTATGGTCATTTGATCCAATGGTACAATGTATTTTATACCAGTCATATGATTTCACTCATTCAAGTTTTGTTACACAGCGTGTCCGTGGGCCAGAATTTAAGATGAGATACAAAAATGATACAATCAATATCTCAGCTTTTCATAATATACCGATACACTCTATTTAGTATCCCTTGATAAGAGATCGAACAGCTTGAACAGCAGTAATCAATGTCACAGATCTGTCATAAAAAGTTTATTACTGTCAGGTTTGACGGTAAAAATAATATGAGATGTCACATGCACAACAAGACATGCTCCATATTAAAACTGAGGTCAGTTTATATATTAAAAACAACTTGCAAGTTTTGCACTTAGATAAAAACTATAAGAACTGATTGTTGGCAGATTACAACTATAGCATTAATGAGATGAAATGTTTGATTGGTGGTAGATTACAACTATAGCATTCATGAGATGAAATGTTTGATTGGTGGCAGATTACAACAATATCATTCATGAGATGAAATGTTTGATTGGTGGTAGATTACAACTATAGCATTCATGAGATGAAATGTTTGATTGGTGGTAGATTACAACTATACCATTCATGAGATGAAATGTTTGATTGGTAATAGATTACAACTATAGCATTCATGAGACGAAATGTTTGATTGGTGGTAGATTACAACTATATCATTCATGAGATGAAAAGTTTGATTGGTAGTAGATTACAACTATAGCATTCATGAGATGAAATGATTGATTGGTGGTAGATTAAAACTATATCAGTTATGAGATGAAATGTTTGATTAGTGGCAGATTACAACTATATCATTTATGAGATGAAATGTTTGATTGGTGGTAAATTACAACTATAGCATTCATGAGATGAAATGTTTGATTGGTGGTAGATTACAACTATATCATTCATGAGATGAAATGTTTGATTTGTGGCAGATTACAACTATATCATTCATGTGATGAAATGTTTGATTGGTGGCAGATTACATCTATATAATTCATGAGATGAAATGTTTGATTGGTGGCAGATTACAACTATATCATTCATGAGATGAAATGTTTGATTGGTGGTAGATTACAACTATATAAGTCATGAGATGAAATGTTTGGTTGGTGGCAGATTACAACTATATCATTCATGAGATGAAATGTTTGATTGGTGGCAGATTACAACTATAGCATTCATGAGATGAAATGTTTGATTGGTGGCAGATTACAACTATATCATTCATGAGATGAAATGTTTGATTGGTGGTAGATTACAACTATATCAGTCATTAGATGAGATGTTTGATTGTTGGTAGATTTTAACTATAGCATTCATGAGATGAAATGTTTGATTGGTGGTAGATTACAACTATTGCATTCATGAGATGAAATGTTTGATTGGTGACAGATTACAACTATAGCATTCATGAGATGAAATGTTTGATTGGTGGTAGATTACAACTATATCATTCATGAGATGAAATGTTTGATTGGTAGTAGATTACAACTATAGCATTCATGAGATGAAATGTTTGATTGGAGGTAGATTACAACTATATCAGTCATGAGATGAAATGTTTGATTGGTGGCAGATTACAACTATATCGTTCATGAGATGAAATGTTTGATTGGTGGCAGATTACAACTATATCATTCATGAGATGAGATGTTTGATTGGTGGCAGATTACAACTATATCAGTCTTGAGATGAAATGTTTGATTGGTGGCAGATTACAACTATATCATTCATGAGATGAAATGTTTGATTGATGGTAGATTACAACTATATCATTCATTAGATGAAATGTTTGGTTGGTGGCAGATTACAACTATATCATTCATGAGATGAGATGTTTGATTGGTGGCAGATTACAACTATAGCATTCATGAGATGAAATGTTTGATTGGTGGCAGATTACAACTATAGCATTCATGAGATGAAATGTTTGATTGGTGGCAGATTACAACTATAGCATTCATGAGATGAAATGTTTGATTGGTGGTAGATTACAACTATAGCATTCATGAGATGAGAAGTTTGATTGGTGGCAGATTACAACTATAGCATTCATGAGATTAAATGTTTGATTGTTGGTAGATTACAACTATAGCATTCATGAGATGAAATGTTTGATTGGAGGCAGATTACAACTATAGCATTCATGAGATGAAATGTTTGATTGGTGGTAGATTACAACTATAGCATTCATGAGATGAAATGTTTGATTGGTGGCAGATTACAACTATATCATTCATGAGATGAAATGTTTGATTGGTGGTAGATTACAACTATATAATTCATGAGATGAAATGTTTGATTGGTGGCAGATTACAACTATATCATTCATGAGATGAAATGTTTGATTGGTGGCAGATTACAACTATATCATTCATGAGATGAAATGTTTGATTGGTGAAAGATTAAAACTATAACATTCATGAGATGAAATGTTTTATTGGTTGTAGATTACAACTATATCATTCATGAGATGAAATGTTTTGATTGGTGGTAAATTACAACTATAGCATTCATGAGATGAAAAGTTTGATTGGTGGTAGATTACAACTATATCATTCATGAGATGAAATGTTTGATTGGTGGTAGATTACAACTATAGCATTCATGAGATGAGATGTTTGATTGGTGGCAGATTACAACTATAGCATTCATGAGATGAAATGTTTGATTGGTGGCAGATTACAACTATAGCATTCATGAGATGAAATGTTTGATTGGTGGTAGATTACAACTATAGCATTCATGAGATGAAATGTTTGATTGTTGATAGATTACAACTATAGCATTCATGAGATGAAATGTTTGATTGGTGGCAGATTACAACTATATCATTCATGAGATGAAATGTTTGATTGGTGGCAGATTACAACTATATCATTCATGAGATGAAATGTTTGATTGGTGGCAGATTACAACTATTTCATTCATGAGATGAAATGTTTGATTGGTGTCAGATTACAACTATATCATTCATGAGATGAGATGTTTGATTGGTGGCAGATTACAACTATAGCATTCATGAGATGAAATGTTTGATTGATGGCAGATTACAACTATATCATTCATGAGATGACATCTTTGATTGGTGGCAGATTACAAATATATGAGTCATGAGATGAAATGTTTGATTGGTGGAAGATTACAACTATATCATTTATGAGATGAAATGTTTGATTGGTGGCAGATTACAACTATAGCATTCATGATATGAAATGTTTGATTGTTGGTAGATTACAACTATAGCATTCATGAGATGAAATGTTTTATTTGTGGTAGATTACAACTATATCGTTCATGAGATGAAATGTTTGATTGTTGGTAGATTACAACTATAGCATTCATGAGATGAAATGTTTGATTGGTGGTAGATTACAACTATAGCATTCATGAGATGAGAAGTTTGATTGGTGGCAGATTACAACTATAGCATTCATGAGATTAAATGTTTGATTGTTGGTAGATTACAACTATAGCATTCATGAGATGAAATGTTTGATTGGTGGCAGATTACAACTATATCATTCATGAGATGAAATGTTTGATTGGTGGCAGATTACAACTATATCATTCATGAGATGAAATGTTTGATTGGTGGTAGATTACAACAATTGCATTCATGAGATGAAATGTTTGATTGGTGGCAGATTACAACTATATCATTCATTAGATGAGATGTTTGATTGGTGGCAGATTACAACTATATCAGTCTTGATATGAAATGTTTGATTGATGGCAGATTACAACTATATCATTCATGAGATGAAATGTTTGATTGGTGGTAGATTACAACTATATCATTCATGAGATGAAATGTTTGGTTGGTGGCAGATTACAACTATATCATTCATGAGATGAGATGTTTGATTGGTGGCAGATTACAACTATAGCATTCATGAGATGAAATGTTTGATTGGTGGCAGATTACAACTATAGCATTCATGAGATGAAATGTTTGATTGGTGGCAGATTACAACAATATCAGTCATGAGATGAAATGTTTGATTGGTGGTAGATTACAACTATATCAGTCATTAGATGAGATGTTTGATTGTTGGTAGATTTTAACTATAGCATTCATGAGATGAAATGTTTGATTGGTGGTAGATTACAACTATATCATTCATGAGATGAAATGTTTGATTGGTGGTAGATTACAACTATATCATTCATGAGATGAAATGTTTGATTGGTGGTAGATTACAACTATATCATTCATGAGATGAAATGTTTGATTGGTGGCAGATTACAACTATATCATTCATGAGATGAAATGTTTGATTGGTGGCAGATTACAACTATATCATTCATGAGATGAAATGTTTGATTGGTGGCAGATTACAACTATATCATTCATGAGATGAAATGTTTGATTGGTGGCAGATTACAACTATATCATTCATGAGATGAAATGTTTGATTGGTGGCAGATTACAACTATATCATTCATGAGATGAAATGTTTGATTGGTGGCAGATTACAACTATATCATTCATGAGATGAAATGTTTGATTGGTGGCAGATTACAACTATATCATTCATGAGATGAAATGTTTGATTGGTGGCAGATTACAACTATATCATTCATGAGATGAAATGTTTGATTGGTGGCAGATTACAACTATATCATTCATGAGATGAAATGTTTGATTGGTGGCAGATTACAACTATATCATTCATGAGATGAAATGTTTGATTGGTGGCAGATTACAACTATATCATTCATGAGATGAAATGTTTGATTGGTGGCAGATTACAACTATATCATTCATGAGATGAAATGTTTGATTGGTGGCAGATTACAACTATATCATTCATGAGATGAAATGTTTGATTGGTGGCAGATTACAACTATATCATTCATGAGATGAAATGTTTGATTGGTGGCAGATTACAACTATAGCATTCATGAGATGAAATGTTTGATTGGTGGCAGATTACAACAATATCAGTCATGAGATGAAATGTTTGATTGGTGGTAGATTACAACTATATCAGTCATGAGATGAGATGTTTGATTGTTGGTAGATTTTAACTATAGCATTCATGAGATGAAATGTTTGATTGGTGGTAGATTACAACTATTGCATTCATGAGATGAAATGTTTGATTGGTGGCAGATTACAACTATATCATTCATGAGATGAAATGTTTGATTGGTGGTAGATTACAACTATATCATTCATGAGATGAAATGTTTGATTGGTAGTAGATTACAACTATAGCTTTCATGAGATGAAATGTTTGATTGGTAGTAGATTTCAACTATAGCATTTATGAGATGAAATGTTTGATTGGTGGTAGATTACAACTATATCAGTCATGAGATGAAATGTTTGATTAGTGGCAGATTACAACTATAGCATTCTTGTGATGAAACGTTTGATTGGTGGTAGATTACAACTATAGCATTCATGAGATGAAATGTTTGATTGGTGGTAGATTACAACTACAGCATTCATGAGATGAAATGTTTGATTGGTGGTAGATTACAACTATATCATTCATGAGATGAAATGTTTGATTGGTGAAAGATTAAAACTATAACATTCATGAGATGAAATGTTTGATTGATGGCAGATTACAACTATATCATTCATGAGATGAGATGTTTGATTGGTGGCAGATTACAACTATAGCATTCATGAGATGAAATGTTTGATTGATGGCAGATTACAACTATATCATTCATGAGATGACATCTTTGATTGGTGGCAGATTACAACTATATGAGTCATGAGATGAAATGTTTGATTGGTGGCAGATTACAACTATATCATTTATGAGATGAAATGTTTGATTGGTGGCAGATTACAACTATAGCATTCATGAGATGAAATGTTTGATTGGTGGTAGATTACAACTATATCGTTCATGAGATGAAATGTTTGATTGGTGGTAGCTTACAACTATATCATTCATGAGATGAAATGTTTGATTGGTGGTAGATTACAACTATAGCATTCATGAGATGAGAAGTTTGATTGGTGGCAGATTACAACTATAGCATTCATGAGATTAAATGTTTGATTGTTGGTAGATTACAACTATAGCATTCATGAGATGAAATGTTTGATTGGAGGCAGATTACAACTATAGCATTCATGAGATGAAATGTTTGATTGGTGGTAGATTACAACTATAGCATTCATGAGATGAAATGTTTGATTGGTGGCAGATTACAACTATATCATTCATGAGATGAAATGTTTGATTGGTGGCAGATTACAACTATATCATTCATGAGATGAAATGTTTGATTGGTGGCAGATTACAACTATATCATTCATGAGATGAAATGTTTGATTGGTGGCAGATTACAACTATATCATTCATGAGATGAAATGTTTGATTGGTGGCAGATTACAACTATATCATTCATGAGATGAAATGTTTGATTGGTGGCAGATTACAACTATATCATTCATGAGATGAAATGTTTGATTGGTGGCAGATTACAACTATATCATTCATGAGATGAAATGTTTGATTGGTGGCAGATTACAACTATATCATTCATGAGATGAAATGTTTGATTGGTGGCAGATTACAACTATATCATTCATGAGATGAAATGTTTGATTGGTGGCAGATTACAACTATATCATTCATGAGATGAAATGTTTGATTGGTGGCAGATTACAACTATATCATTCATGAGATGAAATGTTTGATTGGTGGCAGATTACAACTATATCATTCATGAGATGAAATGTTTGATTGGTGGCAGATTACAACTATATCATTCATGAGATGAAATGTTTGATTGGTGGTAGATTACAACTATAGCATTCATGAGATGAGAAGTTTGATTGGTGGCAGATTACAACTATAGCATTCATGAGATTAAATGTTTGATTGTTGGTAGATTACAACTATAGCATTCATGAGATGAAATGTTTGATTGGAGGCAGATTACAACTATAGCATTCATGAGATGAAATGTTTGATTGGTGGTAGATTACAACTATAGCATTCATGAGATGAAATGTTTGATTGGTGGCAGATTACAACTATATCATTCATGAGATGAAATGTTTGATTGGTGGTAGATTACAACTATATAATTCATGAGATGAAATGTTTGATTGGTGGCAGATTACAACTATATCATTCATGAGATGAAATGTTTGATTGGTGGCAGATTACAACTATATCATTCATGAGATGAAATGTTTGATTGGTGGTAGATTACAACTATATCATTCATGAGATGAAATGTTTGATTGGTGGTAGATTACAACTATATAAGTCATGAGATGAGATGTTTGATTGTTGGTAGATTACAACTATAGCATTCATGAAATGAAATGTTTGATTGGTGGTAGATTACAACTATATCATTCATGAGATGAAATGTTTGATTGGTGGCAGATTACAACTATATCATTCATGAGATGAAATGTTTGATTGGTGGTAGATTACAACTATATAAGTCATGAGATGAGATGTTTGATTGTTGGTAGATTACAACTATAGCATTCATGAAATGAAATGTTTGATTGGTGGTAGATTACAACTATATCATTCATGAGATGAAATGTTTGATTGGTGGCAGATTACAACTATATCAGTCATGAGATGAAATGTTTGAATGGTGGTTGATTACAAATATATCAGACATGAGATGAGATGTTTGATTGGTGGTAGATTACAACTATAGCATTCATGAGATGAAATGTGTCATTGGTGGCAGATTACAACTATATCCTTCATTAGATGACATCTTTGATTGGTGGCAGATTACAACTATATCATTCATGAGATGAAATGTTTGATTGGTGTCAGATTACAACTATATCATTCATGAGATGAGATGTTTGATTGGTGGCAGATTACAACTCTAGCATTCATGAGATGAAATGTTTGATTGGTGGCAGATTACAACTATATCATTCATGAGATGACATCTTTGATTGGTGGCAGATTACAACTATATGAGTCATGAGATGAGATGTTTGATTGTTGGTAGATTACAACTATAGCATTCATGAGATGAGATTTTTAATTGGTGGCAGATTACAACTATAGCATTCATGAGATGAAATGTTTGATTGGTTGCAGATTACAATTATATCATTCATGAGATGAAATGTTTGATTGGTGGTAGATTACAACTATATGAGTCATGAGATGAGATGTTTGATTGTTGGTAGATTACAACTATAGCATTCATGAGATTAGATGTTTGATTGGTGGCAGATTACAACTATAGCATTCATGAGATGAAATGTTTGATTGTTGGCAGATTACAACTATAGCATTCATGAGATGAAATGTTTTATTGGTGGCAGATTACAACTATATCATTTATGAGATGAAATGTTTGATTGGTGGCAGATTACAACTATAGCATTCATGAGATGAAATGTTTGATTGTTGGTAGATTACAACTATAGCATTCATGAGATGAAATGTTTTATTGGTGGTAGATTACAACTATATCGTTCATGAGATGAAATGTTTGATTGGTGGTAGCTTACAACTAT
>CAXITT010000031.1:812302-851311 GCA_964033795.1 Lymnaea stagnalis
AGATTACAACTATATAAGTCATGAGATGAGATGTTTGATTGTTGGTAGATTACAACTATAGCATTCATGAAATGAAATGTTTGATTGGTGGTAGATTACAACTATATCATTCATGAGATGAAATGTTTGATTGGTGGCAGATTACAACTATATCAGTCATGAGATGAAATGTTTGAATGGTGGTTGATTACAACTATATCAGACATGAGATGAGATGTTTGATTGGTGGTAGATTACAACTATAGCATTCATGAGATGAAATGTTTGATTGGTGGCAGATTACAACTATATCATTCATGAGATGAAATGTTTGATTGGTGGCAGATTACAACTATATCATTCATGAGATGAAATGTTTGATTGGTGGTAGATTACAACTATAGCATTCATGAGATGAAATGTTTGATTGTTGGTAGATTACAACTATAGCATTCATGAGATGAAATGTTTGATTTGTTGTAGATTACAACTATAGCATTCATGAGATGAAATGTTTGATTGGTGGTAGATTACAACTATATCATTCATGAGATGAAATGTTTGATTGGTGGTAGATTACAACTATATCAGTCATGAGATGAGATGTTTGATTGGTGGTAGATTACAACTATATCATTCATGAGATGGAAATTTTGATTGGTGGTAGATTACAACTATGTCAGTCATGAGATGAGATGTTTGATTGGTGGTAGATTACAACTATATCAGTCATGAGATGAGATTTTTGATTGTTGGTAGATTACAACTATAGCTTTCATGAGATGAACTGTTTGATTGGTGGTAGATTACAACTATATCATTCATGAGATGAAATGTTTGATTGGTGGTAGATTACAACTATAGCATTCATGAGATGAAATGTTTGATTCGTGGTAGATTTCAACTATATCAGTCATGAGATGAAATGTTTGATTGGTGGTAGATTACAACTATATCAGTCATTAGATGAGATGTTTGATTGTTGGTAGATTTTAACTATAGCATTCATGAGATGAAATGTTTGATTGGTGGTAGATTACAACTATAGCATTCATGAGATGAAATGTTTGATTGGTGGCAGATTACAACTATAGCATTCATGAGATGAAATGTTTGATTGGTGGCAGATTACAACTATAGCATTCATGAGATGAAATGTTTGATTTTTGGTAGATTACAACTATATCATTCATGAGATGAAATGTTTGATTGGTGGCAGATTACAACTATATCATTCATGAGATGAAATGTTTGATGGGTAGCAGATTACAACTATATCATTCATGAGATGAGATGTTTGATTGGTGGTAGATTACAACTATAGCATTCATGAGATGAAATGTTTGATTGGTGGCAGATTACAACTATATCATTCATGAGATGAAATGTTTGATTGGTGGCAGATTAAAACTATAGCATTCATGAGATGAAATGTTTGATTGGTGGTAGATTACAACTATAGCATTCATGAGATGAAATGTTTGATTGTTGGTAGATTACAACTATAGCATTCATGAGATGAAATGTTTGATTGGTGGTAGATTACAACTATAGCATTCATGAGATGAAATGTTTCATTGGTGGTAGATTACAACTATATCAGTCATGAGATGAAATGTTTGATTGGTGGTAGATTACAACTATATCAGTCATGAGATGAAATGTTTGATTGGTGGTAGATTACAACTATAGCATTCATGAGATGAAATGTTTGATTGTTGGTAGATTACAACTATAGCATTCATGAGATGAAATGTTTTATTGGTGGCAGATTACAACCATAGCATTCATGAGATGAAATGTTTTGATTGTTGGTAGATTAAAACTACAGCATTCATGAGATGAAATGTTTGATTGTTAGTAGATTAAAACTACATCATTCATGAGATGAAATGTTTGATTGTTGGTAGATTAAAACTACATCATTCATGAGATGAAATGTTTGATTTGGTAGATTACAACTACAGCATTCATGATATGAAATGTTTGATTGCTGGCAGATTAGAACTATATCATTCATGAGATTAAATGTTTGATTGTTGGTGGATTACAACTATATCATTCATGAGATAAATGTTTGATTGGTAGTGGATTACAACTATATCATTCATGAGATGAAATGTTTGATTGATGGTAGATTACAACTATATCATTCATGAGATGAAATGATTCACCTATAAACCATTTAATTATAATGAAAATATTTAGTTTTTAACTAAAAAAAAATTACTCCAAGCCCTAACCCTAACTCTAACTCTAACTCTAACCATAACTATAACCCTAACACTAACCCTAACGCTAACCTAACCCTAACCCTAACTTAACTCTAAACCTAACCATGACCAGAGCCATAACTCTAACCCCAACTCTAGCCTTAACCCCCTTAAAAACAAATTTCTACATAACAAACACTATTTTTTTTTAAATGGCCGAAATAAAATGATGTGAACTGGTCGCTAAGACTAAGGCAAGTAAAACATTGCAAAATGCAAGGCAATAATAGATGTTAGCATCAAATTGTTAACAATTGTAAATAAATTCAAACCTGGTGTCAAAATTAAAAGCTAGTCTTGGAAATATGAAAGACGTTCACTGTGTGGGGAAAATAATTCTTCAACAACTACATTTCTTAGTGAGATAATGTCAACATACTGAAGGAACATGTCATGTGTGGATGTCATGGGTCAATATCATGGGTCGATGTCATAGGTCGACGTCATAAGATAAGATTCTTTTATTGATCCAAACAAATGGAAATATTTTTATGATTGCATTGTACATTTTCAGCACATCAATAAAACAATTTGAAGACAAGACATTTTAGAATAAACTATTTCATTAGTAAAAACAAAACATTAACAATCCTGTTGCTCTAAAATAAACACAAATATAAATATCAGGATCAGTTGGAAGAAATTGGGAGAATGATGCAAGGGGATTTAAAAGCCTTGGAAAGCAAATCATCTAAGAGAAGGCTTACACTGAATTCAAACCAGGAGCCAAAATGATCAATACATTGTTCGTGGGCACACAGATATGGGGAAAAAAAAAATGTTGGGGTGGAGCTACTTGGAGCTGAACAAGGGCAAATAAGTCACATTTTATTTATTACCTAGACGTGAATAAATAACGACGTAATACACAGTAATCTCCCTTTTAAAAACCCCGCCACAAAAATTAAAATAAATAAAAAAAAGACAGGAACATTTATGTTAGCATTTGAAACAACCCCGTCTTACGTCTTACGGTCGGGCCCAGGCGTTTCACGGCTCACAGCGAGTCTGGGGAGGAGATTGCTGACGGCGACCACTCATAAATTAGGGCCATGCTAGAAACGTTCACTGAATCCCTGAGGAGGTCTTGCCTAGAGGGCCTGTTAGGGCTCTCCCTGGATTAGCGACAGCAAATAGCATCACTGCGCTGTCATTCCGTGTAATCCATCATTGTGAAATAAAACACAACAGAAGACTAGAAAGTAGTCTAGTCTGATGTAAGCGTGAATGCAATCAGAACTTTGTCTGTTTTCTATACCGCTAATGTCCATCCTTATATAAGAACATCCATGCATTGAAACCATGAGAAATTAAAACATCCATACATTGACATAATACGACATTAGAAAATCCATACATTACCACAATAAGACTTTAGAACATCAACAAGTTACCTCCATGTCACCTTAGAGCATCCAAAAGGCACCACTAAATGACATTTAATTTGCTTACATAACCAAACAAGACCTTAGAACATCCATACAATACCACCATATGACCTTGGTAATCCATAAAATACCCAATATGATCTTAGTACATCCATAAAATACCACCGTATGACCTTGGTATATCCATACAATACTACCACATGACCTTGATACATCTATACAATCTCCCCATATGAGCTTGGTACATCGATACAATACCCCCATATGACCTTGGTAAATCCATAAAATACTGCCATATGACCTTATTACATCCATACAATACCACCATATGACCTTGGTAATCCATAAAATACCCAATATGATCTTAGTACATCCATAAAATACCACCTTATAACCTTGGTACATCCATACAATACTACCACATGACCTTGGTACATCTATACAATCTCCCCATATGACCTTGGTACATCGATACAATACCCCCATATGACCTTGGTACATCCATACAATACCCCCATATGACCTTGGTACATTCATAGAATACCACCCTACGACCTTGGTACATCCATATAATACCCCCATATGTCCTTGGTACATCCATACAAAACCACCATATGACCTTGGTGCATCCATACGATACCGCCGTCCTTGTGGCATGGCTCGGTGGCAAGAGCTGGGGCTATTTCGCCGCTGCCACTTGCTGCCATCGTCTCATTGCCGTCACTTCCGGCCATTACATTTCGCCGACAAAGACATAATGATAATAAACTTAAGAGGTGATTAAAAGGAGGTGAAACATTCCAGAACGTACACAGAAGGCAGTAGAGCGTCGATTTTCCGAACGCCGATCATCCGTTACCTTGGTAATCCGTACTCTCCCTGTCAATTATTTGTATTATCATCGAACGCTATGCGCATGACATGTAGCATTGGTGCACAACAAATGCCGGAAGACACTTGCGACCCCTGCCATGACATGTAGCATTGGTGTATAACAAATGCTGGAAGACGCTTCCGACCCCTGCCATGACATGTAGCATTGGTGTATAACAAATGCTGGAAGACGCTTCCGACCCCTGCCATGACATGTAGCATTGGTGTATAACAAATGCCGGAAGACGCTTCCGACCCCTGCCATGACATGGAGCATTGGTGCATAACAAATGCCGGAAGACACTTCCGACCCCTGCCATGACATGTAGCATTGGTGCATAACAAATGCCGGAAGACACTTCCGACCCCTGCCATGATATGGAGCATTTGTGCATAACAAATGCCGGAAGACACTTCAGACCCCTACCATGACATGTAGCATTGTTGCATAACAAACCCGGAAGACACTTGCGACCCCTGCAATGACATGGAGCATTGGTACATAACAAATGCCGGAAGACACTTCCGACTCCTGCCATGACATGTAGCATTGGTGCATAACAAATGCCGGAAGACACTTCCGACCCCTGCCGCACAATTCATCCCCGCATATGTAGGGTGGGCCATGTAAAACTGGTACGTCTCTGAATGACCGGAAGTGTAGCGGAGAAGTGAGCGCTAGAGTACATCGATGTTGATGCAAGATATTGATATGTTCCTCCCAGGTCTAACAAGAGTTACGCGGCAAGAGTGAGAACAGTTTGACACGCAATGTATTTGTTTGTTTCACAATGTGTTGAGTTAATCCTGTCACAATGTATTTGTTTAACATTATGTTGAGTTAATCCTATCACAATGTACTGTGAAACTTTGGTATAACACATATTGCGAGAACCAGTGCAACCTATGGGAAATTGTCTAAGAACGTATGGGCCAGGAGAGGTATCAGCACTCAAACTAAACTGAAAGTATGTACGTTGGCTGGTCTCCTTACGCATCTCTATGCCTGTGAAACGTGGACGTATACCAACGCCATGCAAAAATGCTGAACCACTTTCATACAAGACTCAGAAAAATTTTCAAGATTAAATGACAGGGCAGACTCCCAGAAACTGAGGTGCTCACACAGGCAGGTCTCCCCAGCATTTTGACCATCTTAATGAAGTCCCAGCAGGACATGTTGTGAGAATGTCAGACGACCGTCTGGCCAAAAGAAATGTTCAATGGTGACCTCGAACAAGGAATATGTTTTGCTGGCGGGCAGAAGAAACTTTGGTTATATGAAAACAAAAGAACAACATCAAAACAGCAGCTTTTTAAAGTACGTTTGGCCGATTAGAAAGACTTTCAGTTTGTTCTGGAAGGTTGGCGTCCAGGTGCATTTATAGAGTACATGTTGATTCTCATATATCCACGTAGGAGCTTATGGAGAGCTAATAATAGGAGCTTATGGAGAGCTAACAATAGGAGCTTATGGAGAGCTAACAATAGGAGCTTATGGGGAGCTAACAAAGAACAGCACAAATAATTGTTTTAATGTTGCATCATTAAATAGGTAAATATAAAGGTATTAATATATTGCAATCACCTGTGTATTTGAAATTAGTATAACTTTGGAATTAGTATAACTTTAGAATTAGTTTAACTTTAAAATTAGTATAACTTTGGAATTAGTATAGCTTTGGAATTAGTATATCTTTAAAATTAGTTTAACTTTGAAATTAATATAACTTTGGAATTAGTTTAACTTTAAAATTAGTATAACTTTGAAATTAGTATAACTTTGGAATTAGTATAACTTTGAAATTAGTATAACTTTGGAATTAGTATAACTTTGGAATTAGTATAGCTTTGGAAATATTCGGTGTCATGCGTCGATGTCATAGGTTGGGGGCATGGGTTGTTGGTATGGATTGTGGCATGGGTTGGTGGTATGGGTTGGTAGTATGGGTTGGTGGTATGGGTTGGTGGTATGGGTTGGTGGTATGGGGTGGTGGTATGGTTTGGTGGTATGGGTTGGTAGCATGGGTTGGTGGTATAGGTTGGTGGTATGAGTTTGTGGTATGGGTTGGTGATATTAGTTGGTGGTATGGGTTGGTGTAATATTGAACTGATCAAACAATGGGATTACAACTTTACTTTTAGATAACCAGACCTGAGATGTCTCTAAACTTAAGTGACTATGGTCTGTCTCTACACTTAAATAGCTGTAGTGTGTCTCTAACCTTAAGTGGCTGGGGTGTGTCTCTAACCAGATGTAGCTGTAGTGTGTCTCTAACCTTAAGTGGCTGAGGTGTGTCTCTAACATTAAGTGGCTGGGGTGTGTCTCTAACCAGAAGTAGCTGTAGTGTGTATCTAACCTTAAGTAGCTTTAGTGATTCTCTAACCTTAAGTAGCTATAGTGTGTCTATAACCTAGTGTAGCTGTAGTGTGTCTCTAACCTTTAGTAGCTAAGTGTTTCTAACCTTAAGTAGCTATAGTGTGTCTATAACCTAATGTAGCTGTAGTGTGTCTCTAACCTTAATTAGCTGTAGTGTGTCTCTAACCTTAAGTAGCTGTAGTGTCGCTGAAAGCTTGGAGAGGATGTGGTTTTTGTCTAGCCTTGTAGTGGCTCACTTAAGTAGGCATATTGCCAGTACAAGACATACTCCCAGTACAAGACATACTCCCAGTACAAGACATACTCCCAGTACAAGACATACTCCCAGTACAAGACATACTCCCAGTACAAGATATACTCCAAGTACAAGACACACTCCCAGAACAAGACATACACCATACACTTCAATCTAGCGATGCACCACGTCTCCCATCAATCAAACTGGGAGATGGAGCAGGTACGTCAAGAAAAGACAAGAGTGAAAAGATGGGTGTCGGTTGTCGTAAATTTGGGGACCACTTCGCGGTAGGTCCCTAGGTGTGTCAAGGGAGACAATTTGGAGATAAATGACCTCGTAAATATTGGTGGTGTTTGGTTTCTGTATAGTTGCTGTATGAAATAAGGGAGGCAAACCAGGGTGTCTATTGCATTGGGGCGTCAAGTAAAGTACTGTTTAGGATAGAGGCGGCTAACTAGGGTGTCTATGGCATTGAAGCGTCAAGTAAAGTACTGTTTAGGATAGGGGCGGCTAACTAGGGTGTCTCTGCGATTGGGGCGTCAAGTAAAGTACTGTTTAGGATAGGGGCGGCTAACTAGGGTGTCTATGCCATTGGGGCGTCAAGTAAAGTACTTTATGGAGCGTTAATTAAAGTCGTGTATGGGATATGGGTGAAATTGATGATGGTAATGGTGAAGACGGTTTTTATATAGAAGAATAAAGTATTGAAAAATCTAGAATATTTTGCAAGTTGAACGATTGTACATAATGTTTAGTAGTTAAGCCACGCTCTTTTATAAGGAGAGTAACTGGAATAGTAATTATTATTATTGTTTTACATTTTGGCGTGTAATTTTATTTTTTTTAAAATTCACATTTTTAGCAAAATATTTTTGGTCAATTGTAAATCAAGGCCCCAACAAAATAATGTGCATATATTATTTAGATCAACTTTGTTTAATTGTGTAGAAAGACTTTGTTTAATTGTGTTGAAAGATTTTGTTTAATTGTGTAGTCAAACTTTGTTTAATTGTGCAGACAATGTTTAACTGAGTAGACATTATATGTTAATTGTGTTGACAGACTATGTTTAATTGTGTAGACAGACCATGTTTAATTGTGTAGACAGACTATATTTAATTGTGTAGACCTACTTTGTTTCATTGTTTAGATATAGTTGTTTAATTGTGTAGACAGACTATGTTAATTATGTGACATAATATGCTTAATTGCGTACACAGACTTTGTTTAATTGTGTAGATAAACTATGTTTAATTAAGTTGACAGACTTTTAAAATTGTGTAGGCAAACTTTGTTTAATTGTGTAGTCAAACTTTTTTTAATTGTGTAGATATAGTTTGTTTAATTGTGTAGATATAGTTGTTTAATTGTGTAGACAAACTTTTTTTAAATGTGTTGACAGACATTGTTAATTGTGTAGACAAATTTTGTTTAATTGTATAGTCAAACTTTGTTCAATTTTGTAGATTTAGTTGTTTAATTGTGTTGACAGACTTAGTTAATGTGTAGATAGACTTTGTTAAATTGTGTTGACAGACTTTGTTTATTGTGTACACAAACTTTGCTTAATTATGTAGATAAACTTTGTTTAATTGTGTAACAAACTGTGTTTAATTGTGTTGACAGACTTTGTTAATTGTGTACACAAACTTTGTTTAATTGTGTAGACAAACTTTCTTTAATTGTGTTGACACAATTTGTTAATTGTGCAGACACACTTTGTTTAATTGTGTAGTCAAACTTTGTTTAATTGTGTGACAGACTTCGTTAATTGGGTAGACACACTTTGTTTGATTGTGTAGACATGCTTTGTTTAATTGTGGTGACAAAGATTGTTAATTGCGTAGAAAACCTTTGTTTAATTGTGTACACAAACTTTGTTTAATTGTGTAGACAGACTTTGTTTAGTTGTGTTGACAATGTTTGTTAATTGTATAGACGATCTTTGTTTAATTGTGTATTCAAATTTTCTTTCAATGTGTGACAGACTTTGCTAATTGGGTAGACACACGTTGTTTAAATGTGTAGAAATACTTTGTTTAATTGTGTTGACAAAGTTTGTTAATTGTGTAGACAAACTTTGTTTAATTGTGTAGACAGACTTTGTTTAATTGTGTGGACAAAGTTTGTTAATTGTGAAGACAAACGTTGTTTAATTGTAATGCTAAAATTTGTGGAATTGTGTTGACAGACTTTGTTAATAGTGTAGACAGACTTTGTTAATTGTGTAGTCAAACTTTGTTTAATTGAGTAGACACACTTTATTCAATTGTGTTGAAAGACTATGTTTAATTGTGTAGAGAAACTTTGTTTAATTGTAAAGTTTAACTTTGTTGAATTGTGTTGACAGACTTTGTTAATTGTGTATACAGACTTTGTTAATTGGGTAGACATACTTTGTTTAATTGTGTAGACAGACTTTGTTTAATTGTTTTGACAAAGTTTGTTAATTGTGTAGAAAAACTTTGTTTAATTGTGTACACAAACTTTGTTTAATTGTGTAGACAGACTTTGTTTAATTGTGTAGTCAAACTTTCTTTAATTGTGTTACATAATTTGTTAATTGTGTAGATAAACTTTGTTTAATTGTGTAGTCAAACGTTTTATAATTGTGTGACAGACTTTGCTAATTGGGTAGACACACGTTGTTTTAATGTGTAGACATACTTTGTTTAATTGTGTTGACAAAGTTTGTTAATTGTGTAGACAAACTTTGTTTAATTGTGTAGACAAACTTTGTTTAATTGTGTGGACAAAGTTTGTTAATTGTGTAGACAAACTTTGTTTAATTGTAAAGTTAAACTTTGTTGAATTGTGTTGACAGACTTTGTTAATTGTGTAGTCAAACTTTGTTTAATTGAGTAGACAAACTTTGTTCAATTGTTTTGAAAGACTATATTTAATTGTGTAGACAAACTTTGTTTAATTGTGTAGTCAAACTTTGTTTAATTGTGTTGATATAGTTGTTCAATTGTGTTGACACACTTTGTTTATTGTGTAGACGAACTTTGTTAAATTGTATTGACAGAATTTGTTAATTGCGCAGACAAACTTTGTTTAATTGTGTAGACAAACTTTGTTAAATTGTGTAGATAAACTTTGTTTAATTGTGTAGACAAACTTTGTTTTATTGTGTAGACTGCATTTGTTTAATTGTGTAGACAGTGTTAAATTGTGTTGACAGACTTTTTTAATCGTGTTGTCAAACTTTCTTTAATTGTGTTGACAGAATTTGTTCAATTGTGTTGACAGACTTTGTTTAATTGTGTAGTCAAACTTTCTTTAATTGTGTGACAGACTTTGCTAATTGGGTAGATACACGTTATTTAAATGTGTAGACATACTTTGTTTAATGTGTTGACAAAGTTTGTAAATTGTGTAGACAAACTATGTTTAATTGTGTAGACACACTTTGTTTAATTGTGTGGACAAAGTTTGTTAATTGTGTAGACAAACTTTGTTTAATTGTAAAGTTAAAATTTGTTGAATTGTGTTGACAGACTTTGTTAATTGTGTAGACAGACTTTGTTAATTGTGTAGTCAAACTTTTTTTAATTGAGTAGACAAACTTTGTTCAGTTGTGTTGAAAGACTTTGTTTAATTGTGTAGACAAACTTTGTTTAATTGTAAAGTTAAACTGTGTTGAATTGTAATGACAGACTTTGTTAATTGTGTAGAAAGACTTTGTTAATTGGGTAGACCCACTTTGTTTAATTGTGTAGACAGACTTTGTTTAATTGTGTTGACAGACTTTGTTTAATTGTGTTGACAATGTTTGTTTATTGTGTAGACGATCTTTGTTTAATTGTGTAGTCAAACTTTCTTCAATTGTGTTGACAGAATTAGTTAATTGTGTAGATAAACTTTTTTTAATTGTGTAGTCAAACATTTTTTTAATTGTGGGACAGACTTTGCTACTTGTGTAGACACACGTTGTTTCAATGTGTAGACATACTTTGTTTAATTGTGTTGACAAAGTTTGTTAATTGTGCAGACAAACTTTGTTTATTTGTGTAGACAGACTTTGTTTAATTGTGTGGACAAAGTTTGTTAATTGTGTAGACAAACTTTGTTTAATTGTAAAGTTAAACTTTGTTGAATTGAATTGAGTTGACAGACTTTGTTAATTGTGTAGTCAAACTTTGTTTAATTGAGTAGACAAACTTTGTTCAATTGTGTTGAAAGACTATGTTTAATTGTATAGACAAACTTTGTTTAATTGTGTAGTCAAACTTTGTTTAATTGTTTTTATATAGTTGTTTAATTGTGTTGACAAACTTTGTTTATTGTGTAGACGAACTTTGTTAAATTGTATTTACAGAATTTGTTAATTGTGCAGACAAACTTTGTTTAATTGTGTAGTCAAACTTTGTTTAATGGTGTTGACAGACTTTGTTAAATGTGTACACAAACTTTGTATAATTGTGTAGACAAACTATGTTTAATTGTGTAGATAAACTTTGTTTAATTGTGTAGACAAAGTTTGTTTTATTGTGTAGATAGTGTTTAATTGTGTTGACAGACTTTTTTAATTGTGTAGTCAAACTTTCTTTAATTGTGTTGACAGAATTTGTTCAATTGTGTTGACAGACTTTGTTCAATTGTGTAGAAATAGTTATTTAATTGTATTGACATACTTTGTTATTTGTGTAGACAGACTTTGTTTTATTGTGTAGACAAATTTTGTTCAATGTGTTGACAGACTTTGTTCAATTTTGTAGACAGACTATGTTAAATTGCGTAGACAGGCTATGTTTAATTGCGTGGACAAAAAAAGACCAGTAAATATTGTCGACAAGATCTCATTGGTTTATATTTCATTTTTCTACAGTCTACAGCGATGATTTCATCTGATCAATTTTATTTCTTGTATTTATTGATGACCCAACTTGCATCTATTTTAACAATAAAAACAACTACTTAAATGTCAAAGGTAAAGATGTACCAGTTGAATGTCAACACTTAAAAGTCAAAGGTGAAGCTAAATCGTTATATATCTCGACTATGTATTCAAAGGTACATTTTTTAAAACAGCTGCAAGTTTCAAATTAATACTGTCACAGTAAGGCCAGGAACAAATGAGTCTTGATAGAGTCACAGTAAGGCCAGAAACAAATGATTCTTGATAGAGTCACTGTAAGGCCAGGAACAAATGATTCTTGATAGAGTCACAGTAAGTCCACGACATGAACAAATGATTCTTGATAGAGTCACAGTAAGGCCAGGAACAAATGATTCTTGATAGGGCCCCATAAGTCCAGGAACAAATGATTCTTGATAGAGTCACGGTAAAGCCAGGAACAAATGATTCTTGATAGAGTCACAGTAAGTCCAGGAACAAATGATTCTTGATAGAGTCACAGTAAGTCCAGGAACAAATGATTCTTGATAGAGTCACGGTAAGGCCAGGAACAAATGATTCTTGATAGAGTCACGGTAAGGCCAGGAACAAATGATTCTTGATAGAGTCACAGTAAGTCCAGGAACAAATGATTCTTGATAGAGTCACGGTAAGGCCAGGAACAAATGATTCTTGATAGAGTCACGGTAAGGCCAGGAACAAATGATTCTTGATAGAGTCACAGTAAGGCCAGGAACAAATGATTCTTGATAGAGTCACAGTAAGGCCAGGAACAAATGATTCTTGATAGAGTCACAGTAAGTCCAGGAACAAATGATTCTTGATAGAGTCACGGTAAGGCCAGGAACAAATGATTCTTGATAGAGTCACGGTAAGGCCAGGAACAAATGATTCTTGATAGAGTCACAGTAAGGCCAGGAACAAATGATTCTTGATAGAGTCACAGTAAGTCCAGGAACAAATGATTCTTGATAGAGTCACGGTAAGGCCAGGAACAAATGATTCTTGATAGAGTCACGGTAAGGCCAGGAACAAATGATTCTTGATAGAGTCACAGTAAGGCCAGGAACAAATGATTCTTGATAGAGTCACGGTAAGGCCAGAGACAAGCGAATGCGTGACCTTAAGACAAATGTCCTTCTCTTAATGACGTCATAAGCCATGACCTACTTTGATGTCAGACAAATTCAATGAACCAATACATAGAACATTTTAACACATCCTCCATTTGTGTCTACATTGTGTCTACATTGTGTCTACATTGTGTCTACATTGTCATCGGCTCAGGGCGGTCATTGGAGTTGTAAATAAGCCTCGTCTTAAAATTTGGTAAAGCTGTAAACCGATGCTTTCACTTAAACCTGACCGGACGCCAGAGCCTTAGTTTATGTCCCTCATGGTCACGTGATCCTCCTCGCCCAACCGCTAAGCTCGACGCAAACCAGACGCGGGTTGGGAACCCGACTCGGGATCGTAAAAAATCTGTCCCGCCATCGCGGTAAACTGAAACCGTACTTCCGGCACCGCGCGGCGAGGCTAAGCCCGTAGGAAAACGGATATCCGACGAGATTACGGCATGTCTTGGCCACAGAGTAGCACTGCGAACAGATCCCGCGTGCCACCGGGCAAGCCATTCCCGATGACATGCGACGACTGTATGCCAGGTGTCTCCAAGTCAGACGCCGAGTTTAAAATGACATTCTCAAACTTAAACTCTCTGAACTGTCGCATTGAACGTCAAGTTCATGGTTCAGATCATTTATTCTATTTAGTTGTTACTTTTCAGCAAAAAATATTGAATTAAAATTGGTTTTCTAAGCTTCCAACCTTCCTGTTAAAATCTAACCCAAATATTTACAACCAATCACATGAAAATGAACTCGTAAGAAAAGAACTAGATGCATTGTGAACTTGAATGTCATAACTATAAGAACTAGATGCATTGTGAACTTGAATGTCATAACTATAAGAACTAGATGCATTGTGAACTTGAATGTCATAACTATAAGAACTAGATGCATTGTGAACTTGAATGTCATAACTATAAGAACTAGATGCATTGTGAACTTGAATATCATACCTATAAGAACTAGATGCATTGTGAACTTAACAGTCATAACTATAAGAACTAGATGCATTGTGAACTTGAATGTCATAACTATAAGAACTAGATGCATTGTGAACTTAACAGTCATAACTATAAGAACTAGATGCAGTGTTTACACATTACCTAATGGAAATAGGATTACATCAAACTTTAGACAGCAGCAAGGATGTTATGGTCCTAGCATAGAATTATCAAACTAGTCATTGTTAGTCTAGCCATTGTCCTAGAAACTAGACGTAACCAAACTAGCCATTGTTAGTCTAGCCATTGTCCTAGAAACTAGGCGTAACCAAACTAGCCATTGTTAGTTTAGCCATTGTCCTAGAAACTAGACGTAACCAAACTAGCCATTCTATTTGCACCAAGTATGTCTGTTAAGTCGTTAATATATCTGAGAAGCGGAATCTATTTGCCACATCTAAGTTTTTTGAGTCATCATTGTACGTACATGTTGTATCATCGGATGTACATGTAGCCTCATTGTGACCAGTATTCATTAGTACAGTAACATAACATTGTCTCACCTGACAATTCATTCGTTAACAGGAAACCATCACAACTTGACACACCCACGCACTACAGCATATGTATCCTACACCTGTCATAAACACATCTCATGTCCAAGACCTGTCGAACTACGCGTATCGAATTCACCTATCGACAACAGTAAACTCCATCATTTATCCCAGGACTGGGACAGCGATCTAGCAGCAGCATCCCAGTTATAGTTCGGAACAATCATTAAATTAATAATAACATTTGGAATCAAAATCTCATTAATGACATCAGAAACACAAGACTAGGGCAGACAATTTGAAATGATTTCAGACTTCTGACGCAGACAAACATGCTACGAGGGATGTCTGTTGGGCGTTCTCAGAGTGTTCTAGAAAGTTAGTCGTCTTAAGGCTCAAACTAAATGATTGAATTTTCTCAGCTGCCGCTTGAACAAAGTTATCGAAGGACAAGAGGGAAACGCCATAGGCGTAGCCATACTTTGTTATTGGGTAGGTTACGTTTTTAGTGTAGTGTGCCTCGGTCATGGTGACCTTGTTATTTCCTTTTCGGTTTACTGTAGTGAGCTACAATCATGTTGACATTGTCTTGTCATTTTCGGTTTGATGTAGAGTGCCCAAAACAACGTTAAATTAAATGTAGTCAATGTATTGTTCAGCTTAAAAAAACAAGTAAAAATGCATCTAACATCTGCTAACTTCATTTCGTTCGTCTCCAACATTTTGATGATTATACATATTCTAAAAATTAAATCATCAAATGACGTAAATATTATGATTGATGATGTCCTTAACATTTCTTGTGTGAAAATGAGGAAACTATTCTTATTTTCTTTTAAGCTTCCGGAATACACACACTAAAAGAGAGACTATGTCAAAGTGTATTGAATGCACAATATAAGAGAGACAGTGTCAAAGTACATGGCATGCACACACTGCAAGAGACAGACTATTTCAAAGTACATTTCTGCCTTTCCTATGGTGTTTATCGATAACGGCTGTCTGCGCCCCTGGAACGGAGGAAAAGTTTATGACCAGATCCCGGGGAGTTGCCTGTGGCCAACGGTTTGATTTAGCACAGGTAGAGGGGACATTAAGACCTCTCCTGTACCCACACTAAAACTTTACTACCATAGAAAACCCCAGCCATGGATTGGGTGCCGGCCTGCTAACCAAACACAGGGAGAACGGGGGGGGGGGGGTTAAAATATAATGTTGTAAAACAGTGTCCACAGCCGATACAGAGGGGTGTAATCGGATTTCATCTGGTAGTTTCGGGCTAATGGGGTCGATGAAATAAACTTTACTACCATAGAAAACCCCAGCCATGGATTGGGTGCCGGCCTGCTAACCAAACACAGGGAGAACGGGGGGGGGGGGTTAAAATATAATGTTGTAAAACAGTGTCCACAGCCGATACAGAGGAGTGTAATCGGATTTCATCTGGTAGTTTCGGGCTAATGGAGTCGATGAAATGTAGCGGGAGTCAGAGTCTTATTCAAAGAAAGGTCGCTAACCCCGGAACTATAATGGTAATTGTTCAGCCAAGGACGCTGTGACGTTACTAGGGAATTCTCATTAACTCTACAAGACAATGAGAATTATTCCTGACTGCAGACTCCACATTTAGAGCTTATTCCATTAATATCGATACCTTGAAGTAAATAGCTGACATCCTACGGTTCGTAGCTAGCAAGAACTTGTAGGAGTCATACAACGTGAATGTGATTTAGTTGACTTTAAAAATAGTAATTTTTTTTTATGTGCACTAATGTAATAGAATGATGCACTTATTTGAAGCATGTGCACTTATTTATTTCAATGATGCAATTATTTTAAAATGTATCCAAACATTTTCAGCGAGTCTAAGTATAAATGGATATTATGAGACTTAAAAAATTTCAGCGAGTCTAAGTATAAATGGATATTATGAGACTTAAACAATTTCAGCGAGTCTAAGTATAAATGGATATTATGAGACTTAAACAATTTCAGCGAGTCTAAGTATAAATGGATATTATGAGACTTAAACAATTTCAGCGAGTCTAAGTATAAAAGGATATTATGAGACTTAAACAATTTCAGCGAGTCTAAGTATAAATGGATATTATGAGACTTAAACAATTTCAGCGAGTCTAAGTATAAAAGGATATTATGAGATTTAAACAATTTCAGCGAGTCTAAGTATAAATGGATATTATGAGACTTAAACAATTTCAGCGAGTCTAAGTATAAATGGATATTATGAGACTTAAACAATTTCAGCGAGTCTAAGTATAAAAGGATATTATGAGACTTAAACAATTTCAGCGAGTCTAAGTATAAATGGATATTATGAGACTTAAACAATTTCAGCGAGTCTAAGTATAAAAGGATATTATGAGATTTAAACAATTTCAGCGAGTCTAAGTATAAAAGATATTATGAGATTTAAACAATTTCAGCGAGTCTAAGTATAAAAGGATATTATGAGATTTAAACAATTTCAGCGAGTCTAAGTATAAAAGGATATTATGAGATTTAAACAATTTCAACGAGTCTAAGTATAAAAGGATATTGTGAGATTTAAACAATTTCAACGAGTCTAAGTATAAAAGGATATTATGATATTTAAACAATTTCAACGAGTCTAAGTATAAAAGGATATTATGAGATTTAAACAATTTCAACGAGTCTAAGTTATAAAGGATATTATGAGATTTAAACAATTTAAACGAGTCTAAGTATAAAAGGATATTATGAGATTTAAACAATTTCAGCGAGTCTAAGTATATAAGGATATTATAAGATTTAAACAATTTCAACGAGTCTAAGTATAAAAGGATATTATAAGATTTAAACAATTTCAACGAGTCTAAGTATAAAAGGATATTATGAGATTTAAACAATTTCAGCGAGTCTAAGTATAAAAGGATATTATAAGATTTAAACAATTTCAACGAGTCTAAGTATAAAAGGATATTATGAGACTTAAACAATTTCAGCGAGTCTAAGTATAAAAGGATATTATGAGATTTAAACAATTTCAACGAGTCTAAGTATAAAAGGATATTATAAGATTTAAACAATTTCAACGAATCTAAGTATAAAAGGATATTATGAGATTTAAACAATTTCAACGAGTCTAAGTATAAAAGGATATTATAAGATTTAAACAATTTCAACGAGTCTAAGTATAAAAGGATATTATGAGATTTAAACAATTTCAACGAGTCTAAGTATAAAAGGATATTATGATATTTAAACAATTTCAACGAGTCTAAGTATAAAAGGATATTATGAGATTTAAACAATTTCAACGAGTCTAAGTATAAAAGGATATTATAAGATTTAAACAATTTCAACGAATCTAAGTATAAAAGGATATTATGAGATTTAAACAATTTCAACGAGTCTAAGTATAAAAGGATATTTTGAGATTTAAAACATTTCAACGAGTCTAAGTATAAATGGATATTATGAGATTTAAACAATTTCAGCGAGTCTTAGTATAAAAGGATATTATGAGATTTAAACATTTTCAACGAGTCTAAGTATAAAAGGATATTATGAGATTTAAATATTTTCAACGAGTCTAAGTATAAAAGGATATTATGAGATTTAAACATTTTCAACGAGTCTAAGTATAAAAGGATATTATGAGATTTAAATATTTTAAACGAGTCTAAGTATAAAAGGATATTATGAGATTTAAACATTTTCAACGAGTCTAAGTATAAAAGGATATTATGAGATTTAAACAATTTCAACGAGTCTAAGTATAAAAGGATATTATGAGATTTAAACAATTTCAACGAGTCCATGTCGGATATAACAAGATGATCTCAATATTCTTTACATACTATTTCCCGCTTGATGATCTGACTAAAATTGTTAATATGTTTCTGCTGATGTGTCTGGTTGATATTGTGCGTTTGTTTCTGCTTTTGTTTGTCTGACTAAAATTGTCTGTGTTTCTGCTGGTGTTTCTGACTAAACTTTTGTGTATCAGTTTTTGCTGGTGTTTTGAATGATGGTAGAGGGCAATGAATGTATCTTATAGAAATGAGATTGTACATTGTGTACCAAAAAGTATATATAGCCATTTATATAGAGATCTCAATATAGACCTTATATAGAATTCAAATGTACAGACTGAGAAAAAATCCAATGGATACAAGAAGAAGCCGTCAAATACAGTGTTGGATGATTGGATAGCGTGAGATCTGAAACAAAATAATAAATAGACAGAGAAAGAGAGAGAAAATGGGAAAGGGGGAGAGATACTGAGCGAAATAGTTTAACGGATGGATGGATGGAATGATAGGTAGGTAGATATACAGATAGATAGATGATAGATAGATAGATAGATAGATAGATAGATAGATAGATAGATAGATAGATAGATAGATAGATAGATAGATAGATAGATAGATAGATAGATAGATAGATAGATAGATACATAGATACATAGATAGATAGATATTAAATTCACAATTTTTTATCTCAACCTCTGGACTTATTCATCATGCACTGTTACGATTCACTGAATAGATAATCTCTTATATCACCCCTTAGCTTCTATTCACTAAGTAGATATCTTATCTCGTCATTTACTTTCGATTAACTGGTTAGATGATCTCGTATCTTATTCTGGACTTTCCATGCACTGAGTAGGTCATCTCTTATCTCACCCGGTAGTTATTGTTACACCTCGTGTGTAGCTCTTATTGACAATAAACTCAAGTACATCCAGTGCTAAGCCATGACCGGTTTACGATCGTTGTATAACAATGCCAAAGGCAAACGTGACATATCCAGCGGTCCTCAAGTGGTCATTTAAGGATTTCGTCAGCAGCTCTTAACTGTTTTCTTGTTGTTTTTTTTATACACACGCCTTGCGTTTTTTAAGGATAGATATTTATAAGGGTGTCCTCAGTCGAAATGATTTAAAAACATAAATAACTCAAGCTGCTAGAAAATGTTTGAAAAGCATCTTTTGTAAAAATGTAAAGTTACAAAGACAAGATAGTACCAATGATGCTGATAGTACCAATGATGCTGATAGTACCAATGATGCTGATAGTACCAATGATGCTGAAAGTACCAATGATGCTGAAAGTACCAATGTTGCTAATATTACCAATGATGCTGATGGTGCCAATGATGCTTATAATACCAAGGATGCTGATAGTACCAATGATGTTGATTCTACGAATGATGTTAATATTACCAATGATGCTGATAGCACCGATGATGCTGATAGTACCAAGGATGCTGATAGTACTAATGATGCTGATAGTACAATGATTTTGATACTACGAATGATGTAAATAGTACCAATTATGCTATAGAACCATGACGCATATACTACAAATGATGCTGACAATACCAATGCTGCTGAAAATACCAAGGATGCTGATAGTACCAAAGACGCTGATAGTACCAAGGGTGCTGATATAACCAACGATGCTGATAGTAACTTTAATGCTAATAGTACCAATGATGCTGATTAGACCAATGATGCTTATAGTACTAATGATGCTGGTAGTACCAATGATGCTGATAGCACCAAGGATGCTGATAGTACCAATAATGCATATACTACTAATGATGCTGATAGTACCAATAATGATGATAGTACCAAGGATGCTGAGAGAACCAATAATGCTGATAGTACCAAGGATGCTGATAGTACCAAGGACGTTGATAATACCAATGGCGCTGATAGTACCAATGATGCTTATACCTTGCAGATAGAATTCTAAGCGAATTTTGAGGGAGGACTGCCTATGAAATTTTGGGGGAATCTCCCTATCAAATTTTTGAGGGAGGCTTGTCCAGCAAAGTTATAGGGAAGCCTTCCTAACAAACTTAGAAGGAGTGCTACCTAAAAAACTTAGAAGAAGGGCTACATAGCTAAAGTTCATCAATATTCTTGGCCATACAACTCAGATCTTTAAATCATCAAACCTCCACTGCTCCTGCACAAAACATTTTGATTGCTCCTCAACTCATTCTCCACCAACTCTCAATCAGTGCTCTACAGCCCTACACTACCTTCCACCAACCTTCCCCATATCATCCACCAGCCATCCACAAACCATCCACAACCTTTCATAATCCTTCCAACAGCCCTCCACTAACCTTCCAGCAAAACTCCACTCACTCTACAACAACATCCACCAAACTCCACCTTACACCAAGCCACCACCAGACCACTACCAAGCCTCACCATGCCATCAAAGAATCTGCTTCTTCTTAATCCGTTATCCAGAAAGGAAGGAGGCTTCGATTTGGCTTGAAGATGGGTTTGATTCGAGGGAAGAATTATATGACGAATGGTTTTGAAATCCGAGTGAAGAATTATATGACAAATGATTTTGATATCCCAGTCAAAAATTATATGACAAATGATTTTGATATCCGAGTCAAGAATGACAAATTGCTTCTCATCTCAAAAACTTCCTTGAATTTGACAGTTTCAATGGGGATCTCATTTTTTCTGTTGGCATGATTTTTTGAATACACGTGAATGAGTCTACAGCATTTCCATAAATGAATACATCAAATGAATAGAAGAGAAAGCTATTTTTAATTTTTTAATATCCGATTCAATTTTTTTTTAGGCAGTTGACTAAGAAGTACTTTTTTTAGGGAGTCGACTGACTAAGAAATTCTTTTTGATGGGAGTGGAATAAGAAGTTCTTTTTGTGGGGAGTGGACTAAGAAGTTCTTTTTGTGGGGAGTGGTCTAGGAAGTTCTTTTTGTGGGGAGTGGACTAAGAAGTTCTTTTTGTGGGGAGTGGACTAAGAAGTTCTTTTTGTGGGCAGTGGTCTAAGGAGTTCTTTTTGTGGGGAGTGGACTAAGAATTTCTTTTTGTGGAAAGTGGACTAAGAAGTTCTTTTTGTGGGCAGTGGACTAAGAAGTTCTTTTTGTGGGGAGTGTACTAAGAAGTTCTTTTTGTGGGCAGTGGACTAAGAAGTTCTAATTGTGGAGAGTGGACTAAGAATTTCTTTTTGTGGGGAGTGGACTAAGAAGTTCTTTTTCTGGGGAAAGGACTAAGAAGTTCTTTTTGTGGGCAGTGGACTAAGAAGTTATTTTTGTGGGCAGTGGACTAAGAAGTTATTTTTGTGGGCATTGGACTAAGACGTTCTTTTGTGGGGAGTGGACTAAGAAGTTCTTTTTGTGGGGAGTGGACTAAGAAGTTCTTTTTGTGGGGAGTGGACTAAGAAGTTCTTTTTGTGGGGAGTGGACTAAGAAGTTCTTTTTGTGGGGAGTGGACTAAGAAGTTCTTTTTGTGGGGAGTGGACTATGAAGTTCTTTTTGTGGACATTGGACTAAGAAGTTCTTTTTGTGGGGAGTGGACTAAGAAGTTCTTTTTGTGGGGAGTGGACTAAGAAGTTTTTTTTGTGGGCAGTGGAAAAGAAGTTTTTTTGATGGGAGTAGACTAAGAAGTTCTTTTGTGGTTAGTGGACTAAGAAGTTCTTTTTGTGGGGATTGAACTAAGAAGTTCTTTTTGTTGGCTGTGGACTAAGAAGTTCTTTTTGTTGAAAGTGAACTAAGAAGTTCTTTTTGTGGGGAGTGGATTAAAAAGTTCTTTTTGTGGGGAGTGGACTAAGAATTTCTTTTTGTGGGGAGTGGACTATGAAGTTCTTTTTGTGGACATTGGACTAAGAAGTTCTTTTTGTGGGGAGTGGACTAAGAAGTTCTTTTTGTGGGGAGTTAACTATGAAGTTCTTTTTGTGGGCAGTGGACTAAGAAGTTCTTTTTGTGGGGAGTAGACTAAGAAGTTCTTTTGTGGGGAGTGGACTAAGAAGTTCTTTTTGTGGGGAGTGGACTAAGAAGTTCTTTTTGTTGGCTGTGGACTAAGAAGTTCTTTTTGTGGAAAGTGAACTAAGAAGTTCTTTTTGTGGGGAGTGGACTAAGAAGTTTTTTTGTTGGATAAGGACTAAGAAGTTCTTTTTGTGGAAAGTGAACTAAGAAGTTCTTTTGTGGGGAGTGGACTAACAAGTTCTTTTTGTTGGGAAGGGACTAAGAAGTTCTTTTTGTTGGCTGTGGACTAAGAAGTTCTTTTTGTGGAAAGTGAACTAAGAAGTTCTTTTTGTGGGGAGTGGACTAAGAAGTTCTTTTTGTGGGGAGTAGACTAAGAAGTTCTTTTTGTTTGAAGTTGACTAAGAAGTTCTTTTTGTGGAAAGTGTACTAAGAAGTTCTTTTTTTGGGGAGTTGACTAAAAAGTTCTTTTTGTGGGAAGTGGACTAAAAAGTTCTTTTTTGGGGGTGTAGACTAAGAAACTGTTTTTGTTTGAAGTTGACTAAGAATTTCTTTTTGTGGGGAGTGGACTAAGAATTTCTTTTTGTGGGGAGTGGACTAATAAGTTCTTTTTGTGGGGAAAGGACTAAGAAGCTCTTTTTGTTGGGAGTGGACTTTGAAGTTCTTTTTTGTTGGAAATGAAATTAGAAGTTCTTTTTGTGGTGAGTGGACTAAGAAGTTCTTTTTACGGGGAGTGGACTAAGAAATTCTTTTTCTGGGAGGTGGACTATGAAGTTCTTTTTTGGACATTGGACTAAGAAGTTCTTTTTGTGAGGAGTGGACTAAGAAGTTCTTTTTGTGGGGAGTGGGCTAAGAATTTCTTTTTGTTGGGAGTGGACTAAGAAGTTCTTTTTCTGGGAGATGGACTATGAAGTTCTTTTTGTGGACATTGGACTAAGAAGTTCTTTTTGTGGGGAGTGGACTAAGAAGTTCTTTTTGTGGGGAGTGGACTATGAAGTTCTTTTTGTGGGCAGTGGACTAAGAAGTTCTTTTTGTGAGGAGTAGACTAAAAAGTTCTTTTGTGGGGAGTGGACTAAGAAGTTCTTTTTGCGGGAATGGACTAAGAAGTTCTTTTTGTGGAAAGTGAACTAAGAAGTTCTTTTTGTTGGGAGTGGACTAAGAAGTTCTTTTTGTGGGGATTGAACTAAGAAGTTCTTTTTGTTGGCTGTGGACTAAGAAGTTGTTATTGTGGAAAGTGAACTAAGAAGTTTTTTGTGGGGAGTGGACTAAGAAGTTCTTTTTGTTGGCTGTGGACTAAGAAGTTCTTTTTGTGGAAAGTGAAGTAAGAAGTTCTTTTTGTGGGGAGTTGACTAAGAAGTTCTTTTTCTGGCTGTGGACTAAGAAGTTCTTTTTGTGGAAAGTGAATTAAGAAGTTCTTTTTGTGGGGATTGGACTAAGAAGTTCTTTTTGTGGGGAGTGGACTAAGAAGTTCTTTTTCTGGGGAGTGGACTATGAAGTTCTTTATGTGGACATTGGACTAAGAAGTTCTTTTTGTGGGGAATGGACTAAGAAGTTCTTTTTGTGTGGAGTGGACTATGAAGTTCTTTTTGTGGGCAGTGGACTAAGAAGTTCTTTTTGTGGGGAGTAGACTAAGAAGTTCTTTTTGTGGGGAGTGGACTAAGAAGTTCTTTTTGTTGGCTGTGGACTAAGAAGTTCTTTTTGTGGAAAGTGAACTAAGAAGTTCTTTGTGGGGAGTGGACTGAGAAGTTATTTTTGTGGGGAAGGGACTAAGAAGTTCTTTTTGTTGGCTGTGGACTAAGAAGTTCTTTTTGTGGGCAGTGGACTAAGAAGTTGTTTTTGTGGGGAGTGGACTAAGAAGTTCTTTTTGTAAGGAGTAGACTTAGAAGTTCTTTTTCTTTGAAGTTGACTAAGAAGTTCTTTTTTTGGAAAGTAAACTAAGAAGTTCTTTTTGTGGGGAGTGGACTAAAAAGTTCTTTTTGTGGGAAGTGGACTAAAAAGTTCTTTTTGTGGGGAGTAGACTAAGAAGTTCTTTTTGTTTGAAGTTGAGTAAGAAGTTCTTTTTGTGGGGAGTGGACTAAGAAGTTCTTTTTGTGGGGAGTGGACTAATAAGTTCTTTTTGTGGGGAAAGGACTAAGAAGTTCTTTTTGTTGGGTGTTGACTATGAAGTTCTTTTTGTGGGAAATGGAATTAGAAGTTCTTTTTGTGGTGAGTGGACTAAGAAGTTCTTTTTTATGGGGAGTGAACTTAAAAGTTATTTTTGTGCAAATAGGACTAAGAAGTTATTTTTGTGGAAATTGGACTAGGAAGTTCTTTTAGTGGGGAGTGGACTAAGAAGTTCTTTTTGTGGGGAGTTGATTAAGAAGTTCTTTATGTGGGGAGTGGACTAAGAAGTTAAAGATTTACTAGAAAACTCAAACTAATAAGATTTATTTGTAATCTCACAATGGTAAGATTTGCTTGTAATCTCACAATGGTAAGATTTGCTTGTAATCTCACAATGGTAAGATTTACTTGTAATCTCACAATTGTAAGATTTACTTGTAATCTCATAATGGTAAGATTTACTTGTAATCTCACAATGGTAAGATTTGCTTGTAATCTCACCATGGTAAGACTTACTTGTAATCTCAAAATGATAAGATTTGCTTGCAATCTCACAATGGTAAGATTTAATTGTAATCTCACAATGGTAAGATTTGCTTGTAATCTCACAATGGTAAGATTTGTTTGTAATCTCAAAATGGTAAGATTTACTTATAATCTTCAATGGTAAGATTTGCTTGTAATCTCACAATGGTAATATTTACTTGTAATCTCACAATGATAAGATTTACTTGTGTTACTCATTGACTTGTATTGGGAGAAATTAATCTCCTATTTTAATTTTAATTGGCTCGTTGTAAATAGTGCCTAACAAAGGACTATACCATAAATCAACAATATTAAAGATACGACCCAAAACAGTTTCTAGTTACAATTAATTAAGATTTATTATGTCTTAAGATAATTACAGAAGAAAAGAAATATATAATTACAATCTTCAACTTACAGTATGGTAGATCTTGTACCGGTACACAGTTAACACAGTTAGAATAATGTGCCAATAAATAATGCGAAATAAACACATATGAGTATACAAATACACAAAGAATAAAAAACGCCTCGTAATGTTAAGAAAATTTATCTGAAAATCTCCCTCCTCGTCCGTGCCTGTCAATCCCTTATATAGGTGGGTCTACCTGCCTTCGAACAGCTACATGACATTTCTAGAAAAATCATAATCATTCTACAAAATACTATTTGGAACAGATTAATTATTTTTATTCGTTGGCGGCATAAACATGAATACATCAAAGACCTAAGCCACACCCATTTATGAACACAGCGTCTCATGCGGGGTCAATTAGAGGGCACGCACGAGAAATATTATGTAAACAAGCTTTCTATAACACCTCCCCTCTTAAAAGAAAAAAAATTCATTTAAAAAAAAATGGAATTCTTTTTCCATTAAAATTGAAGAAAGTACAATTCTTACCCTCGAAATATTAGACAAAAAGCTTCTTAACAGCTTATAAACAATAACATAAGTGAAAATTAATTTCTGGACAAAGTATCTGCAATGACATTATCTTTGCCTTTAATATGTTGATATCCAAATTATATTCTTGTAAAAATAGGCTTGATCTTAACAATCTTTGATTTTTGGAGACCATCTTATTCAAAAATGTTAAAGGATTGTGATCAGTAAAAACAAGTACTGAATGTAAAGAACAACTGACATAAAAATCAAATTGTTGGAGAGCAAGAATTAAACCTAAACATTCTTTTTCTACAGTGGAATAGTTTTTCTGATGTGAGTTGAATTTCTTTGAGAAATAAGAGACAGGATGATCTACATTGTGGTCATCTTCTTGAAAAAGAACTGCACCAATGCCAACGTCACTGGCATCTACAGCTAATTTAAACTGTTTGTTAAAGTCTGGTGCAATGAGAACAGGAGCATTAGCAAGTATATTTTTAATGTTTTCGAATGCTTCCTGACAAGCATCTGACCAATGAAATTTTGCATTTTTCTTTAACATATTACTTAAAGGAGAAGCAATAACTGAGAAATTTTTGCAAAATTTTCTATAATAACCTGCCATTCCCAAAAATCTCATTAACTGTTTTCTAGTAGTGGGTGGTGGAAGTGATACAATATCATTTATCTTAGCTTGAACAGGCTTTACATGACCTTGACCCACTATGTGACCTAAATAGTCCACAGTTGCATGACAAAATTCACATTTATTTAAATTTACAGTTACATTTGCCTGCATAATTTTTTAAAACTGAGATCTTAATTGGTTTACATGAGATGAAAAATCTTGACTGTAAATAATTACATCATCAATATAGGCACTGCAATTTTCCTGGTCAGCAATAATGTTATTGACTAGATGTTGGAATGTAGCTGGGGCATTTTTCATTCCAAACGGCATTACTTTATATTGGTATAAACCATCTGGAGTACAAAAAGCAGAGATTTCTTTTGCCCTGTCAGATAGAGGAACCTGCCAATAACCTGATAGTAAGTCTATCTTAATTACATATTTGGCATGACCTATTCGATCTATAAGATCGTCTATCCTTGGAATCGGAAAGGAATCAGTCTTTGTGAATGCATTCACTTTCCTGAAGTCAGTACAAAACCTGCAACTTTTGTCAGGCTTTGGGACTAAAATAGATGGTGAACTCCAGTTACTAGAGCTTGGTTCAATTATACCATTTTCAAGCATGAACTTTATTTCAGACCGGATTATTTCAAGTTTTTCCGGATTGACCCTATAGGGGTGTTGCTTGACCGGAACTGCATTGCCAATGTCAACATCATGTACAGCAATGTTGGTTTTATTAGGTACATCAGGGAAGAGTAAAACAAAATCTGCAATAACAGACATTACAACATCCTTCTCTGACAATGACAAATGTCCTAGTTTCTTATCTAAGTTGGCCATTACTTCTGAATTTTTAAGTTTGTAATTACCAACTTTTTCTGGGACACTATCAAAGGTTTCAGTAACATTTTCTTTAAGTACTGAAGCTACAGTTGAAATTGTGTTAACATTAGTTTCTGTGGATGGACAATAATCATTACATTTTCTATCAAAATATTCTTTTAGCATGTTAATGTGATATAACTGTTTCTTTCTTTTACGATCTGGTGTTAACACAATGTAATTTAAATCATTAAGTTTGGCCTCAACTACATAAGGACCAAAATATCTGGCTTGTAGGGCCTGCCCTGGTATCGGCAAAAGCACACGCACTTTGTCCTCTGAAGCAAACTATCTGAATTTTGACTTTTTGTCATACAAAACTTTCATTTTAGATTGTGAATCTTTTAAATGTGATTTAGCCAAATTAACGGCATTAAAATTTTAGTTTTAAATTGTTGGACATAGTCAAGAAGTCCTTCCGTGGGTGTCGATGACATCAACCTGTCTTTTAAAAGTTTAAGGCGACCGCGAACCGTGTGGCCAAACACCAGTTCGAAGGGGCTGAATCCAAGTGATTCTTGAACAGCTTCTCTTGCGGCGAACAGTAGCATGTTGATGCCTTCATCCCAGTCTTTCTCTTGTTCCAGGCAATAGGTTCTCATCATGTTCTTCAGCGTCTGATGGAATCGCTCAAGTGCTCCCTGTGACTCAGGATGATATGCACTCGTCAAGCAGTGTTCTATGCCCAAGTGGTTCATCAATTGTTTGAATATTCCAGCCTTGAAGTTGGTACCTTGGTCAGATTGTACAGACTTCGGAAGACCAAACAATGTAAAAAACTTCGTCAAGGCTTTGACGATGTTCGGAGTCTTGATATTGCGAAGAGGAATAGCTTCTGGGAATCTTGTTGACGCACACATGATTGTCAGCAAGTATTGGTGACCTGATTTTGTCTTTGGCAGAGGTCCAACGCAGTCTATAATAACGCGACTGAAAGGTTCTTCGAATGCTGGAATGGGTTGAAGAGGAGCTGCTGGTATCTTCTGATTTGGTTTCCCTACAACCTGACAAGTATGACATGATCTGCAGTATTCAACCACATCTTTCTTGATTTTGGGCCAAAAGAAGTGCGACGTGATTTTGTGATATGTCTTCTTTACTCCCAAATGGCCTGAAAGTGGTGAGTCATGGGCTAAGTTCAGGACTTCGTTCCGGAATGGTGTAGGAACTACTATTTGATGAACTATCCTCCATTCTTCGTCAGCATTTGCGTCTGGAGGTCGCCATTTTCTCAAAAGTATGTCATCTTGAAGGTAATAACATACAGGGAATTGTTCAGATTCTTCTTGGGTCAAAGCGTTCTCTCGAAGTTTGACTATTTCTGGATCACTCTTCTGTTCTTCAATAAGTTGCATTCGAGTTGGAGTCTTGTAATTACTAGCCTCTTCATTTAGACTTGCAAAAAATGTTTTTCCCAGGTCAATTTCAGGAAGAATTGTATTGCCTTTTTGTGAAATCTATTTAGTGGAGATCTTGGAACTCATGGCCCTTGTCACAGCACATGCTGGATACAATTCTTGATCTTCTTCCTGATTTTCAGTTAAACAAGGTTCATGAGTAACGATGGGTTCGGCTATTACCTTCCCACCAGCTAAGTCATTGCCTAGCAGCAATGAGATGCCGTCCAATGGTAATGTTTGTCGGACACCCACAACCACAGGTCCTGAGACTAAGTCTGATTTTAGGTTGATGAGATGTAAAGGTACATCTATGCATCCCAGCTCTACAACTCGTAACAGGATGTTGCTCCCAGTAGCAGTAGATTCAGACAAGGGTAGTATATCCTCAAGTAGTAAGGACTGTGAAGCACCTGTATCTCGTAAGATTCTGATTGGTTGTAGACTGGAAAAATCACCTGGCAGTGATACGAATCCTTCCGATATGAAAGTGCATGAAGTCTTGTATGGCATCAGTAGTTTCTGATGTAGAATTTTGGACCTTGGTAGGTAAACTCTGGTTGGAGTCTTGCGAACATTCGGCTAGGGTAGAGGAAGTAAAACTATGGGTACAGTCGTCAAAACTTGCACACAAGTCCTCGGTAAAACGCCCTCTGGAGGTAGACCTCTTCTTGGAGCAAAAGGATCTTGGCGACAAGCTCATAAAACTCGCAGTTGAAGCAGGAGTTTGGCTGGAGTCAGTAAAACTAGCCTTATTGTTCATAATGGAACTCTTTGATGAGTCGTGACAAACCTCTTTGAAGTTTGTATGGACATCTGGAGAGCAAAAACTCTTAAATTTTGAAAATGTGTTTCCAGATGTATGACGAGACGTACAAGCGGAGACTTTGTGTTGTGTACCAGGATGTGTGGTCTTCTCAGTTTTCTTCTTGAGTTTCCAGCAATCATCCCTCGTATGTCCTTCTTTTTTGCAGTAGGCACATGTGTCCTTTGCACTTGTTTCTTTCGTACCGGGCTTGAATGGTTTTTGTGGAGGTTTACTGTAAGTTGATGTTGTTGTCTTATTGTGCCTTTCATTTTTGGTGTCAGATGGATTCTTGGAAAGTTGATTTGAGATAGTGAAGTCGTCGGCTAACACTGCTGCCGTATGTGCGTCACCTTCGCCACGGTCTGCAATATGTATTCGCACTTCAGTACGAACACAGTTCTTGAACTCCTCCATCAGAATGAGGTTCTTGAATTTCTTGAAGTCTGTCTCGGTGTTGGTTGCGTGCAGCCACTTGTACAGGAGCCGTTCCTTTTCCCGGTGGAACTCAACATGAGTCTGGCCATCACGTTTCCACAGTTCCCTAAACTTTTTACGGTATTCTTCGGGGACACATTCATAAGCCTTAAGTATTACTGATTTTACTAGGTTATAGTCCCCGCGCTGTTCCGCATTCAGGGACACAAAGATTTCGGATGCCCTTCTGGTCAAGGCTGGTTGAAGTAAGGTGGACCACATAGTTTCAGGAATTTTAAAATTTTGGGCAGTAATCTCAAACTGCGCAAAATTTTGGCCAACCTCTTTGTCTGTAAATTTAGGGATTACTTTTGCAATTTTAATTGCATCGCAACCCTGACCGCTGGAGCCATGAGTCTATTTTCCGTTGTTCCTAAATTGGCCATTATTTTCATTTGTTTTAATTTTATATTTAGCTCTCTATCTTTTTCTTCTTTCTCCCTCTGTAGCTCTAGCTCCATTTGTTTGAGCTCTCGTTCTTTATTTAGATCCAGCTGTTTAAGCTCACGTTCTTTTTCTTCTTTCTCTCTCTGAGCTTCAAGCTCCAGCTTTCTAAGCTCTCGGTCTTTATCTAGCTCCAGCTGTTTGAGCTCACTTTCTTTTTCTTCTTTCTATCTCTGAGCTTCAAGCTCAAGCTTTCTAAACTCTTGTTCTTTATCTAGTTCCAGCTGTTTGAGCTTAAGTTGGAGCTCCAAACTTGGATCAGTCGGTTGTGTGACTGAGGCAAGTTCATCTTCAGATAACATGTCTTCATCCACAAACTGAACGATGATCATGTCTCGTATGTTTTTTTTTTACAGCCGAATGAGCTACATTCATTCCTAGAGCTTTAGCAATGGAAAATAGCTCCTTCCTAGAACATTTGTCTAATGCCTCAACTGATGGGTTTTCAACATCAAAATTCATTTTTACACAGGCAAAATACAACACTGATTTTTATAAAAATTTAAGCTTACTGCACACACTAATGAAAAAAAAATTGTAACCAGCTCTGTTGTTGGTATCGTAAAATGGTATCGTGTAATCAAATTTAGCTTGAGTATATTAGAGTAACCAGTGGGTCAAAATCCACAGAAAAACACTCAATTTATTATTGGTATAATAAAATTATGGATTAAAATTATCCCCGGAAAAGCAGACAATTTGTTAAAATTGGGGTCTAATAAGAATAAAATATGGATTCGGTTATCTCGGACGATGCCCCAAATTTATTACGCACTGAGTTGTATTGGGAGAAATTATTCTCCTATTTTAATTTTAATTGGCTCGTTGTAAACAGTGCCTAACAAAGGACGATACCATAGAATCAACAATATTAAAGATACGGACCCAAAACAGTTTCTAGTTACAATTAATTAAGATTTATTATGTCTTAAGATAATTACAGAAGAAAAGAAAAATATAATTACAATCTTCAACTTACAGTATGGTAGATCTTGTACCGGTACACAGTTAACACAGTTAGAATAATGTGCCAATAAATAATGCGAAATAAACACACATGAGTATACAAATACACAAAGAATAAAAAACGCCTCGTAATGTTAAGAAAATTCATCTAAAAATCTCCCTCCTCGTCCGTGCCTGTCAATCCCTTACATAGGTGGGTCTACCTGCCTTCGAACTGCTACATGACATTTCTAGAAAAATCAAAATCATTCTACAAAATACTATTTGGAACAGATTAATTATTTTTATTCGTTGGCGGCGTAAACAAGAATACATCAAAGAACTTAGCCAAACCCCCTTTGTGAACACAGCGTCTCATGCGGGGTCAATCAGAGGGCACGCATGAGAAATATTATGTAAACAAGCTCTCTATAACACCTGTAATCTCACAATGGTAAGATTTACTTGTAATCTCACAATGGAAAGATTTATTTGTAATCTCACAATGGTAAAATTTGCTTGTAATCTCACCCTGGTAAGACTTACTTGTAATCTCAAAATGGTAAGATTTACTTGTAATCTCACAATGGTAAGATTTACTTGTAATCTCACAATGGTAAGATTTGCTTGTAATCTCACAATGGTAAGATTTGCTTGCAATCTCCAATGGTAATTTTTGCTTGTAATCTCTTAATGGCAACATTTAATTGTATTTGCACACTAATCAGATTTGCTTGTACTACCACACTGATAAGGTTTCTTATAATCTCACAATGGTAAGATTTATATGAAACCTCACTGATAAAATTTGTTGCAATTTCACAATGATGAGTTTTATTTGTAATCTCACAATGGTAAAATGTACTAGTCATCTTACCATGGTAAATTTTACTTATAATTTCACAATGGTAAGATTTACTTGTAAACTCACAATGGTAAGATTTACTTATAATCAAACAATCGAAAGATTGACTTGTAATCTTTAAAAATTAAAATGTGATTGTAATTGTAACACTGATTAGATTTTCTTGTAATCTGACACCAATAAGATTTGCTTATATTCTCAAACTAATAAAATTTATTTGTAATTCACAATGGTAAGATTTGCTTGTAATCTCACACTGATAAGATTTCCTTATAATCTCACAAGGGTAAAATTTGCCTGTAATCTTACACTGAAAATATTTGCTTGTAATCGCACAATGGTAAGATTTATTTTTAATCTCGCAATGGTAAGATTTTCTTTTAACCTCACAATGCTAAGTTTTGCTTTAATTTAACAAAAGTAAAATTTGATTGTAAATCACAATATTCGAATTTGCTTGTATTATAACAATGGCAAGATTTTCTTCTAACCTAACAATGGTAAGATTTGCTTGTAATCTCACAATGGTAAGATATGCTTGTAATCTCACAATGGTAAGATTTACTTGTAATATCACCATGGTAAAATTTTCTTGTAATTTCCACAATGATAAATTTTGCTTGCAACCTCACAATGGTAATATGTACTTGTACTCTCACAGAGGTAAGATTTACGTGTAATCTCCCAATTGTAAGATGTAACTTCAATCGTACAATTGTAAGATTTTCTTGTAATCTCACACCTATAAGATTAGCTTATATTCTTACATTGATACGATTTACTTGTAACCTCACACTGATAAGATTTGCTTGTAATCTCACAATGGTAAGATTTGCTTGTAATCTCACACTGATAAGATTTGCTTGTAATCTCACAATGGTAAGATTTGCTTGTAATCTCACAATGGTAAGATTTTCTTGTAATCTCACAATGGTAAGATTTGCTTGTAATCTCGCAATGATTATATTTACTTGTAAACTCTAATTGGTAAGATTTACTTGTAATCTCACAATGGTAAGATGTACTTGAAATCTGACAATGGTAAGGTTTGCTTTTAACCTCCCAATGGTAAGATTTGCTTGTATTCTAGCAATGGTAAGATTTACTTGTAATCTCACACTGATAAGATTTGCTTTGAATCTCACATTGGTAAGGTTTTCTTGTAATCTCACACTGTTAAGATTTGCTTTGAATCTCACAATGGTAAGGTTTGCTTGTAATCTCACACTGTTAAGATTTCCCTGTAAGTTCACAATGGTAACATGTACTTTTAATCTCACATTAGTAAGATTTAATTGTAATCTCACAATGGTAAAATCTGCTTGTAATCTCAGAATGGTAAGATTTGCTTGCCGACATGTATTCCCTTTTCGTAAAATGTGAATTCTGGAGATTGGGGACTTAGCTCTCCTTGTCAGGGATTTTTTTTATTTTTATTTCTGTAGGTGAAGCGAGCTTGGGTGAAAACTCTCAGACATTTGAAGGGAGTCAGCTAACATAAAAAGGGGAGTCCATGGTGAGAGACACATGTATGAATGAGATTACTTTCTCATAGACAGAACCAATCGATACAATTGGATTACTTTCTCATAGAAGAACCAATCGATACAATTGGATTACTTTCATTACTTTTTTTTCGCGCTAACTGTAGCAATTATCACCACCCGACCTAACGTGTTTCAATGTGGGCACATCTAGCCTAAATTTTGTAAGATAAATACAAAGCTCAAATAAATTAGAGTTTTCGTCAAGTACAATGATGTTCAGATATTTCCTTCTGTCCACTCTTGAAAAGTTATATTTTTAAGTAATGTTGTCCACTCTTCTAAAGCTCTACTTCTATGTGATGGGGTCCACCCTTCTAAAGCTCTACTTCTATGTTATGCTGTCCATCCTTCTAAAGCTCTACTTCTATGTGATGCTGCCCTCCCTTCTAAAGCTCTACTTCTATGTGGTGCTGTCCTCCCTTCTAAAGCTCTACTTCTATGTGATGCTGTCCACCCTTCTAAAGCTCTACGTCTAAGTGATGCTGTCCATCCTTCTAATGCTCTACGTCTAAGTGATGCTGTACACTCTTCTAAAGCTCTATTTCTATGTGATGCGGTCCACCCTAATAATGCTCTACTTCAATGTGATGCTGTCCACCCTTCTAAAACTCTACTTCTATGTGATGCTCTCCTCCCTTTTAAAGCTCTACTTCTATGTGATGCTGTACACTCTTCTAAAGCTCTACTTCTATGTGATGCGGTCCACCCTTATAAAGCTCTACGTCTAAGTGATGCGGTCCACTCTTCTAAGGCTCTACTTCTATGTGATGCTGTCCTTCCTTCTAAAGCTCTACTTCTATGTGATGCTGTCCTCCCATCTAAAGCTCTACGTCTAAGTGATGCTGTCCACCCTTCTAAAGCTCTACTTCTATGTGATGCGGTCCACCCTTCTAAAGCTCTACTTCTATGTGATGCGGTCCACCCTTCTAAAGCTCTACTTCTATGTGATGCGGTCCACTCTTCTAAAGCTCTACTTCTATGTGATGCGGTCCACCCTTATAAAGCTCTACGTCTAAGTGATGCTGTCCTCCCTTCTAAAGCTCTACTTCTATGTGATGCTGTCCTCCCTTCTAAAGCTCTACTTCTATGTGATGCTGTCCACCCTTCTAAAGCTCTACTTCTATGTGATGCTGTCCACCCTTCTAAAGCTCTACTTCTATGTGATGCGGTCCACCCTTCTAAAGCTCTACTTCTATGTGATGCGGTCCACTCTTCTAAAGCTCTACTTCTATGTGATGCGGTCCACCCTTATAAAGCTCATGTCCACTCTTCTAAAGTTCTACTTCTAAGTGATGCTGTCCACTCTTCTAAAGCTCTACTTCTATGTGATGCGGTCCACCCTTCTAAAGCTCTACTTCTATGTGAATCGGTCCACCCTTCTAAAGCTCTACTTCTAAGTGATGCTGTCCACTCGTCTAAATCTCTACTTCGATGTGATGCGGTCCACCCTTCTAAAGCTCTACGTCTAAGTGATGCTATCCATCCTTCTAAAGCTCTATTTCTATGTGATGCTGTACACCCTTCTAAAGCTCTACTTCTATGTGATGCGGTCCACCCTTCTAAAGCTCTACGTCTATGTGATGCTGTCCACCCTTCTAAAGCTCTACTTCTATGTGATGCTGTCCATCCTTCTAAAGCTCTACTTCTCTGTGATGCGGTCCACCCTTCTAAAGCTCTACTTCTATGTGATGCTGTACACCCTTCGAAAGCTCTACTTCTATGTGATGCTGTCCTCCCTTCTAAAGCTCTACTTCTATGTGATGCTGTCCTCCCTTCTAAAGCTCTACTTCTATGTGATGCTGTCCTCCCTTCTAAAGCTCTATTTCTATGTGATAGTGTCCACACTTCTAAAGCTCTACTTCTATGTGATGCTGTCCACCCATATCATGCTGTCCACTCATATCATGCTGTCCACCCATATCATGCTGTCCACTCATATCATGCTGTCCACTAATATCATGCTGTCATTCCATATCATGCTGTCATTCCCCTAGCATGCTGTCCAATCATATCATGCAGTCATTCCATATCATGCTGTCCACTCATATCATGCTGTCCATCCCTATCATGCTGTCCAACCATAAAATGCTGTCCAATCATATCATGCTGTCCACTCATATTATGCCGTCCACTCATAGCATGCTGTCCACTCATATCATTATGTCCACTCATATCATGCTGTCCAATCATATCATGCTGTCCATTCATAGCATGCTGTCCAATCATATCCTGCTGTCCAATCATGTCATGCTGTCCACTCATATCATGCTGTCCACTCATATCATGCTGTCCTCCCATATCATGCTGTCCACTCATATCATGCTGTCCACATATGTCATGCTGCAAACCCATGTCATGCTGTCCACTCATATCATGCTGTCCACATATGTCATGCTGCCCACCCATGTCATGCTGTTCACCATATCATACTGTCCACCCATATCATGCTGTCCACCCATATCATGCTGTCCACCCATAAAATGCTGTCCACATATATCATGCAGTCCACCCATATCATGCTATCCACCCATGTCATGCTGTCCACCCATGTGATTATAGCCACTCAGATGATGCAATCGAACAATGTTTATTCTATGTTTTTACAACTTAACTACCTGCCTTCAGACACATTTCTTATCTGTAAAATATGGCCAGACACAACCGGAAGTCTCCCCGTGTTCTATATGTAAAACGTATTTTATACATTGAGATCGGGCGTCGTCACGTGACTTTTGGTGGCCCCGGAAAAACATTGATGCTATGCACCCGCAGGTCGTAGGTTATTTTTAGGGAGCTATAAAAGAGGCAAAATGGGAGATATAATGGGAGACGCAATGAGAGCTACAATGGGAGATGTAATGGGATACATAATGGGGTATATAATGGGGAGATATAATAAGAGACACAGCAGGGTATATAATGGGGAGATATAATAAGAGACACAGCAGGGTATATAATGGGGAGATATAATAAGAGACACAGCAGGGTATATAATGGGGAGATATAATAAGAGACACAGCAGGGTATATAATGGGGAGATATAATAAGAGACACAGCAGGGTATATAATGGGGAGATATAATAAGAGACACAGCAGGGTATATAATGGGGAGATATAATAAGAGACACAGCAGGGTATATAATGGGGAGATATAATAAGAGACACAGCAGGGTATATAATGGGGAGATATAATAAGAGACACAGCAGGGTATATAATGGGGAGATATAATAAGAGACACAGCAGGGTATATAATGGGGAGATATAATAAGAGACACAGCAGGGTATATAATGGGGAGATATAATAAGAGACACAGCAGGGTATATAATGGGGAGATATAATAAGAGACACAGCAGGGTATATAATGGGGAGATATAATAAGAGACACAGCAGGGTATATAATGGGGAGATATAATAAGAGACACAGCAGGGTATATAATGGGGAGATATAATAAGAGACACAGCAGGGTATATAATGGGGAGATATAATAAGAGACACAGCAGGGTATATAATGGGGAGATATAATAAGAGACACAGCAGGGTATATAATGGGGAGATATAATAAGAGACACAGCAGGGTATATAATGGGGAGATATAATAAGAGACACAGCAGGGTATATAATGGGGAGATATAATAAGAGACACAGCAGGGTATATAATGGGGAGATATAATAAGAGACACAGCAGGGTATATAATGGGGAGATATAATAAGAGACACAGCAGGGTATATAATGGGGAGATATAATAAGAGACACAGCAGGGTATATAATGGGGAGATATAATAAGAGACACAGCAGGGTATATAATGGGGAGATATAATAAGAGACACAGCAGGGTATATAATGGGGAGATATAATAAGAGACACAGCAGGGTATATAATGGGGAGATNAGTTATTGCTGTTTTTCAGTTAGTTATTGTTATTTTTCAGTTAGTTATTGCTGTTTTTCAGTTAGTTATTGTTATTTTTCAGTTAGTTATTGCTGTTTTTCAGTTAGTTATTGTTATTTTTCAGTTAGTTATTGCTGTTTTTCAGTTAGTTATTGTTATTTTTCAGTTAATTATTGTTGGTTTTTTTATTAGTTAATGTTGTTTTTTTGGAAAGTTATTTTTTTTAAAACTTATTGTTGTTTTTTGTTGGTTAGTTAATATTTTTTTTTCTGTAAGATATGTTTGTTTTTTTGTAAGTTATTGTTGTTTTTCAGCTGGTTATTGTTACTTTTTTGGTTATTTCTTGTTGTTTTTTGGGTTAGTTTTTTTTTTTAAAGTTGTTGTTTCTTGATTAATTCTTGTTTTGTTTTGGATAGTTAGTGGGGTTTTGTTGGTCAGTTATTGTTGTTTTGGGTTAGTTATTGTTTTGTTTGGTTTGTTGTTGTAGGTTTCAGTTAGTTATTATTGTTTTCTGGGTTAGTTATTGTAGTTTTTTTGGTTATTTCTTTTGTTAGTTATTATTTTTTTTATGGTTGGTCATTGTTGTTCTTTTGGTTAGTTATTTTTGTTGTGTTGTTTATTAGTGCTGTTTTTAAGGTTGTTATTGATTTTTTGGTTTCCTTTTTGCTGTTTTTTGGTAAGTTATTGTTGTTTTTTGTGTTAGTTTTTTTTTTTTTTTTTTTTTTTTTTTTTTTTTTTTTTTTTTTTTTTTTTTTTTTTTTTTTTTTTGTTTTTTTTTGTTTTGTTCGTTTTTGTTGTTTTTGTTTTGTTATTATTTTGTTTTGGTTATTTGTTGTTTTTTTAACATGAATATTTGTTTTTTTGGTTAGTGATTTTAGTTTTTGTGTTAGTTATTGTTGTTTTTGGTAAGTTCTTGTTGTTTCTTAGTTAGTTTATTTTTATTTGGGTTCGTTATGGCTTTTTATGTTAGTTCTTGTAGTTTTTCAATTAGATATTCTTTGTTTTTTTTGTTAGTTGTTGTTTCTTGATTAATTATTGTTGTATTTTTGTATAGTTAATGTTGTTATTTTTGTTAGTTGTTTTTTTGTTAGTTAATGTTGTTTTTTGAATTAGTTATTGTTTTTTTATTATTGAATATTGTTGTTTTTCGGGTTAGTTTTTTTTTTTTTTTTTTGGTTTATTGTTGTTTTTTGGTTAGTATTTTTACTTGTTTGTTTGTTATTTTGTTTTTT
>CAXITT010000031.1:852441-926453 GCA_964033795.1 Lymnaea stagnalis
TTTTTTTTTTTTTTTTTTTTTTTTTTTTTTTTTTTTTTTTTTTTTTTTTTTTTTTTTTTTTTTTTTTTTTTTTTTTTTTTTTTTTTTTTTTTTTTTTTTTTTTTTTTGTTTTTTTTTTTTTTTTTTGGTTCATTGTTGTTTTTTGGTTAGTAATTTTACTTGTTTGTTAGTTATTATGTTTTTTCGGAGTTAATTTCATCCTAATGGACCTGCTGTAGTCGTACTATTGGTTGTACTGTAGAGAAGTAGTAGATTAAATAGTTTCCGTTTTAAAGTTTAAAATGTATTATTTGCTTTCATAAAAAAGACATCGTTGGTGACGATAATATCAGAGTGATGGTTGGTCACGTGAGTCACGGAGAGTGTGTTATTGACGATAATATCAGAGTGATGGTTGGTCACGTGAGTCACGGAGAGTGTGTTATTGACGATAATATCAGAGTGATGGTTGGTCACGTGAGTCACGGAGAGTGTGTTATTGACGATAATATCAGAGTGATGGTTGGTCACGTGAGTCACGGAGAGTGTGTTATTGACGATAATATCAGAGTGATGGTTGGTCACGTGAGTCACGGAGAGTGTGTTATTGACGATAATATCAGAGTGATGGTTGGTCACGTGAGTCACGGAGAGTGTGTTATTGACGATAATATCAGAGTGATGGTTGGTCACGTGAGTCACGGAGAGTGTGTTATTGACGATAATATCAAAGAGGTTTATGTTGACAATATTAACAGAGGGGTTGTTTTTGATGATTAAGGACAATTAAGTTTTTTAAGGGCAATAAAGTATGGGCGTTAACCTTTAAAGGGAGATTACTTCAGATATATTTTTCTAATGTCTTATTTTTCTTTTCTACTGCAGCATTGAAGCCCCCCCCCCTCCCCTTTAACGAAATGAACTTATTGGGATGAACGAATTGCGGAACAGAATGTGAAGATTGAAGACGGATATCAAAGACAATCGTATGACAAATGCAACATGACCAGCACTGCTCTGGAAGCTAACATGACCAGCACTGGTTTGGAAGCCAACATGACCAGCACTTGTATGGAAGCCAACATGACCAGAACTGCTCTGGAAGCCAACATGACCAGAACTGCGCTGGAAGCAAACATGACCAGAACTGCTCTGGAAGCCAACATGACCAGCACTGGTATGGAAGCTAACATGACCAGCAATGGTATGGAAGCCAACATGACCAGAACTGCTCTGTAAGCCAACATGACCAAAACTGCTCTGGAAGCCAACATGACCAGCACTGGTATGGAAGCCAACATGGCCAGAACTGCTCTGGAAGCCAACATGACCAGAACTGCTCTGGAAGCCAACATGACCAGCACTTGTATGGAAGCTAACATGACCAGCAATGGTATGGAAGCCAACATGACCAGAACTGCTCTGGATGCCAACATGACCAGAACTGCTTTGGAAGCCAACGTGACCAGCACTGGTATGGAAGCTAACATGACCAGCAATGGTATGCAAGCCAACATGACCAGAACTGCTCTGGAAGCCAACATGACCAAAACTGCTGTGGAAGCCAACATGACCAGAACTGCTCTGGAAGCCAACATGACCAGCACTGGTATGGATGCCAACATGACTAGCACTGGTATGGAAGCCAACATGACCAGCACTGGTATGGATGCAAACATGACCAGCACTGGTATGGAAGCCAACATGACCAGCACTGGTATGGATGAAAACATGACCAGCACTGGTATGGAAGCAAACATGTCCATCACTGTTATGGAAGCCAACATGACCAGCGCTGTTATGGAAGCCTACATGACCAGCACCAGATTTATTTTCTTCCAAAAGATGTCATAAATTCAACCCAGATATAACTCATATATTATGTGACAAATTCATTCGGTTTACTTCCTAATACTAAAACCTACATAAATGAACCTATCACTATATTGCTATTGAACCAAAAAATACGAGGCCTTGAAAATAATTTAAACTAACTTAAAGAGCATTTTGATTAAAACTATTGAAAACAAAATAAAATAAAAAAAGAAATAAATGAAGGAAAGATATTTATATAGCAAAATGTTCAAATATACAATCTAGAATACTGATCATTTATTTACATTGTATCCCTAAATATAGGGATCTAATGCAAGTGGACGACATGTTTGAATAAGACAAAATAATCCACTTGGACAACGCAGTGTTAGAGGTCAACTTCCCGTTGGCTGACCAAAATGATCTGTTGAAATACGTCTGTTAAAATAGTACATTAAAAGTTTGATCAAAATAATAAACCAGATAATAAATATATGTTGTTAACATTTTTAAAGAAAAAATGATAATAACTTTATTAAATTTGTTAATAAAAATATTTTTACATAAAGAAATTTAAACAAATGTGTCTTATAAAATTGATGAATTAAATCGACAAAAACAAATCAAAAGATCAAAAGCGAATTATTTCCCTTTAAAAAAATCAATTTATATCCTAAAGATCCTCTATTACAAAAAATGTAAAAATAATTTCAAAACTTGATTTCAAATAATATTTATTGATCTAAATATGTGGGCATGTAGAAATGCGATAACATATTGCATTAAAAACAATGGATAGTCTTGTTATGACCATTATTATAAAGGTAATAAATTTCACGATTTATAAACTGAATTAATTAGAAGTGTTCCAAGAGCAAAGATGGATTTGTTAACAAGGAACTCTCTTTTTGGGAAGAAAGGACCTGATATAAAAATGGCTTTTGTTGGCTTTTATATAATGTAATATCGAACAATGGGATGTGGGCTTGGCAATGGGAGGTGGGGATGACAATGGGAGATGGGGTTGGCAATGGGAGATGGGGGTGACAATGGCATGTGTTGTTGGCAATTATGGGTGGGGTGGAAATGTTAGGTGGGGGTGCCAATGGGATGTTGGGATGGAAATGGGATATGGGGTGGCAACGGGAGTTGGAGATGACAATGGGAGGTGGGGGTGGCAATGTTAGGTGGGGGTGCCAACGGGAGGTTTGGGATGACAATGTGAGGAGGGAGTGGCAATGGTATGGGGTGGAAATTGGAGGTGGGGTGGCAATGGGAGGTGGGAATGACAATGGGAGGTGGGTATGGCAATGGGAGGTGGGGGTGGAAATGGTAGGTTGAGGTGGCAATGTTAGATGGGTGGCTACGGGAGGTGGGGTGCCAATGTAAGGAGGGGGTGGCAATTTTAGGTAGGATGGCAATTGCGGGGTGGGGATGGTAATGGGAAATTGGGGTGGAAATGGAAGGTTGGGATGGAAATGGGAGGTGGGGTTGGCAATGGGTGGTGGGGGTTGCAATGGGAGATTGGGGTAGCAATATTAGATGGGGGTTGCAATATTAGGTTGAGATTGGAATGGGAGGTGGGGTGGCAATTTTAGGTGGGGATGGCAAACGGAGGGGGTGATGACAAGGGGAGGTGGTGATGGCAATGGGAGGTGGGGGTTGGAAATGGGAGGTGGGGATAAAAATGGGACAAGCAAGCAATCCAGTAAATCTGTTTCAAAGAACCAGTCTATGCGCCAAGTTTCCAACAACCAGTCTATGTGCCTAGTTTCAAACAAAGGTCTATGTGCCTATTTTCAAACAACCAATCTATATGCCTACTTTCGAACAACCAATCTATATGCCTATTTTCAAACAACAGTCTTTGTGCCCAGTTTCCCACAAATAGTCTATGTGCCTCGTTAGCTGCAATCAGTCTATTTGCCAAGTTTCCAAAAATCAGTCTATGTGTCTAGTTTCCAAAATTCAATCTATGTGCCTAGTTTTCAACAACCTGTCTTTGTGCCAAGTTTCCAACAACCTGTCTATTATACTAGTTTCCAAAACCAGTCTATATACTTAATTCCAACAACTACTCTCAGTGCCTAGTTTCCAACAATCAAACGATGTACCTAGTTTCCAATAACCAGTCCATGTGCTAAGTTTTCACCAACCACTCTATGTACCTAGTTTCCGAAAACCAGTATATGTTCCAACTTTCCAATAACCAGTCTATGTGCCAAGTTTCCAACAACCAGTCTATGTACCTAGTTTCCAACAACCAGTCTGTGTGCCAAGTTTCCACTAAACAGTCTATGTGCCAAGTCTCAACAACCAGTCTAAGTACCTAGTTTCCAACAACCTATGTGCCCAGTTTCCAACAACCTATGTGCCAAACTTTCCAACAACCTGTCTAGGTTTCTAGTTTCCAATATTTTGCCAGCCAGCCACTACACAAAAGCGACATGACGATCAATAACTTGAAAGAAGTATTTCTTATTACGTCGATAGCGCGGTGATCTTGCACACCACCTCCTTGCGCATTAACAAATACAAAACTTTTAATCAAAATTTAATATTAATTTTAGAACACTTGAATGCATGTCTGATAGATGAGAAAATATTTCCTCTATTTTCACTTACAATGTTAGAGTCAGTGTATGGCGATAAAGAAGAATAACACTAGGATTATTTTATTTTCCTGGTAATTAAGATAATTCTGTAAAATCAATGATATAAAATATTATTGGAGTAGTATCCCTTTAATATCCATAACCTTCTCACCGGCCATTCACCACAGACAAGACCTCTTCCTAACAAGCTACAAGATCTCTTCGTATAAAGCTAAAAGACCATTTTGGTATAAAGCTATACATTTCGAACAGATTTACTAACAGTGAACCTGATCTATACTACGTAGCTTTAAAAGTGACATTTTATGTGCTAAAGATGGCATTATCTATCGCCTAACAAATCGATGGATTGCGCACTGACGTCATAATGTAGACTCTTAATGTGAGACTCTCCTTATGGGATCGAAGAAGGAAGATAACATAACAGTAGGATAGAGACTAAGACATAGACCAGTGCTTCTCAAAGTGGTGGCAAGAGGGCCAGGGGTCTGGCGCAGGTCCACAAGTGTAAATCTATTGAAACCGATGCATACTAACGATGATATAAGTTTGAACATGCTGTAATGTGGTTGTGCATCATTTGGCTTGAGAAGCGCTGATCAAGAGGCTACTTCTGGTGCATCGTTTGAGGACATCTTAGCAATGGACATTTTAGTAATCTTGGTAAGAAGGTTATTTTTAAAGAAACTTTTTCCAAAGACATATTTGCTGTCACCTCTGAATGTCAAATGACGTAAGCATATGATGTCTACTGTTGTTATAGTGGCATTGATTGTCATCAAAGAAAGTCCACAGCTGTCAATAAATATTGTCTACTATTAATATGTAATGCAGGCTGCTGGTGCTTATGCTGAATGTCTAATATTTCGGCTGAATGGCTACTGTTGTAGTGGATCAATGTCTATTGTGGTTTATGCTGAATTGTAACTTCTGTTTATGCTGATTTGTAACTTTTGTTTATGCTGAATTGTAATTTTCGTTTATGCTGAATGTCTACCGTTGCATTGGCTCAGTGTCAACTGATTAGTGGCTTAATGTCTTATACTGTAGTTTCTCAGTGTCTACTGTAGTTTTGTCTAAATGATACTGTTGCTTACACCAAATGTCTTTTGTAGTGTTGGTTCAATGTCTAGTATTTAATTGCTTAATATTTCCAGTATTAAAAAAAATCAGAACAATTTGTAAGGAATTGAGCGTCATTATCCGAATTTCAATTATCTGAAACTTCAATTATCAGAATGTCAAATATCTAAACACTTCAGTTATCCGAATGGACCAAAAAACCAACAAAACAACCCAGAGATCGAAAAGGTCCCATGAATTATTGCATGCAACGGAAACACAGTGGAAACCCTCCTCACAGATGACCTCTAGATCAATACATTACATGCAGCCATACATTGCATGCACCCATACATTACATGCAGCCATACATTGCATGCACCCATACATTACATGCAGCAATACATTGCATGCACCCATACATTACATGCAGCCATACATTACATGCAGCCATACATTACATGCTGCCATACATTGCATGCACCCATACATTACATACAGCCATACATTGCATGCAGTCATACATTGTATACAGCCATACATTACATGCAGCCATACATTACATGCAGCCATACATTACATGCAGCCATACATTACATGCAGCCATACATTACATGCAGCCATACATTACATGCAGCCATATATTATATGCAGTCATACATTACATGCACCCATACATTACATGCAGCCATACATTAAATACAGCCATACATTACATACAGCCATACATTACATGCAGCCATACATTACGTGCAGCCATACATTACATGCAGCCATACATTGCATGCAGCCAAACATTGCATGCAGCCATACATAACATGCAGCCATACATTGCATGCAGTGATCACCCTGTGATAACATCATCAGAAAACGTGTGTCAGCGTAATAATACTTAACCGACTGTAACGACAATCGTACCTTTGATTTTATTTTACTTTCGGGGGAAAAGAAATCTTTTCGTAGAAAACGTATTTCTTCCTCACCGTTAAAGCACCGTAGAATCTTTAAGGTAAGAACTAATATACCGGTACTACATTCTTTGTACTGACTAGTAAACTCAAACTTTTCGTGGAATTGTTCGATTCTCCGAAATATTGTTTTTTCGAAAAAATAAAACGTTCTGAAATAGTTTGACAAAAATCGACTCTCTACTCTATTCTACTCTACTCTACTCTACTCTACTCTACTCTACTCTACTCTACTCTACTCTACTCTACTCTACTCTACTCTACTCTACTCTTCTCTACTCTACTCTACTCTACCTTACTCTACCTAACTCTACTCTACTCTACTCTACTCTACTCTACTCTACTCTACTCTACTCTACTCTACTCTTCTCTACTCTACTCTACTCTTCTCTATTCTACCTAACTCTACTCTACTCTATTCAACTCTAACTAACTCTACTCTACTCTACCTAACTCTACTCTACCTAACTCTACTCTACTCTACTCTACCTAACTCTACTCTACCTAACTCTACTATACCTAACGCTACTCTACCTAACTCTGCTCTACCTAACTCTACTCTAACTAACTCTACTCTACCTAACTCTACTCTACCTAACTCTACTCTACCTAACTCTACTATACCTAACTCTACTCTACTCTACTCTATATATTGTTTAAAATGTTTTGTTTATGTTAAAAATCTCAAAACCCTTTTTTGCATTTGTTTTTGTATATGTTTATGTATATGTTAGTGTATATGTTAGTGTATATATTTGTATAAATGCTTGTTTTTTTTTGCTACATTACCCATTAGTTGACAAGTTGACAAAACTTTTTTAGACATTTAAAGCTACACTTACATACGTTCAGTTCTTAAATTAACTTGACTTCAATTTTATCTTATATAGATTTGGTTAAAATGCCTTAGTGCAAACTTTGACCCCATCATAAGTTCAAGGGCGAAGCACAACGTGTGTCGCGTCGTTGCAACAAAAAGATTAACCCTGGAAGTCATGTTGAAGCGATATCTTGAGACCCGTCGAACTTCTTCTCTGTACACCACCATTGAGGCAAGCACGGACACAACGGCTTACGTCACACAAGCTCCATTCCAGTGTGGATCAATGGCAACTGATGTTGAAGCCGCCGTCATCCACGGGACTGAAGCTCCAGAGAAAGCCTGGCCATGGATGGTGATGCTAAGAGGTTCAAAAGGACACTGTGGGGGCGTACTTCTCTCGGACACCTGGGTACTGACCGCGGCGCACTGTCTGCCTGGGATCTATCAAATTGTCATGGGCAAGAGAAACAAACAGGTGCGGACAGAATATGAGCAGCACCGACGGGCCAGCCGCGAGTTTATGCACCCCGAGTCCAACATTCACGACATGGGACTCGTATTGTTGGACCAACCGGTGGAGTTCAGTGAGTACGTCAGGCCAGCTTGTCTGCCCAACTCCTCCATCAGCGAATACACCTCGTGTTACGTCTGCGGCTTTGGGGTGACGAACCCTGCAGAGTTTGTCGTGTCCCAGACACTGCAACAATTGAAGGTGCGCATCATGGACAAAGAACCGTGCATCCGTGCTTGGCTCACTGTGGAGTTCTGGCTCGCAGATAACAGCATCTGCCTTGACAGGGATCCTGACAACCAGGGATCAGGGATCTGTAACGGAGATTCAGGATCCCCACTCAGCTGTAAGCACGGGAATACATTTCACGTCATAGCGATAGCGAGTCTTGTTGAGAAAAACTGCTCCAAACTCATACTGCCGGATGTCTACGCGCTAACAGCCCCTTACGCCCAGTGGATCAAGGAAACAATCCACTCTTCCTCCAGAAGTGAACTTACCTGTGACAAGGAGTGTAACACCTGGGTAAACCCAAGCAGACGTTCAATTGCAGCACCATAGAAGTTAGAGTGGCGAGGGTTCATTAACAGACGTTCAACTGCAGCACCATAGAAGTTAGAGTAGCGAGGGTTCATAAACAGACGTTCAACTGCAGCACCATAGAAGTTAGAGTAGCGAGAGTTCATGAGCATATGGTATTATTGCGTAGCATTCAGTGAATTGGTTTTACAACCTGTTAAGACCACGGATTTATTTCTATATTATATATATAATGTTGATTTCTGTTCATCGCTAAATGGTTAATGACATAGAAACATTTAATATCAAAGGAGGTATAATGTCCAACGAGAAAGGTGGTAACTCACCCAGGGGGAGGAAGGCTTCTCACCCAGGGGAAGGAAGGCATCTCACCCAGGGGAAGGAAGGCATCTCACCCAGGGGAAGGAAGGCATCTCACCCAGGGGAAGGAAGGCATCTCACCCAGGGGAAGGAAGGCATCTCACCCAGGGGAAGGAAGGCATCTCACCCAGGGGAAGGAAGGCATCTCACCCAGGGGAAGGAAGGCATCTCACCCAGGGGAAGGAAGGCATCTCACCCAGGGGAAGGAAGGCATCTCACCCAGGGGAAGGAAGGCATCTCACCCAGGGGAAGGAAGTCATCTCACCCAGGGGAAGGAAGGCATCTCACCCAGGGGAAGGAAGGCATCTCACCCAGGGGAAGGAAGGTATCTCACACAGGGGAAGGAAGGCATCTCACCCAGGGTAAGGAAGGCATCTCACCGAGGGGAATGAAGGCATCTCACCAAGCGGAAGGAAGGCATCTCACCCAAAGGAAGGTAGGCATCTCATCCAAAGGAAGGTAGGCATCTCACCCTGAGGAAGGTATTCATCTCACGCAGGGAAGGGAGGCATCTCATGTAGGGAAGATAGGTATTTCATCTAGGGAAGGTAGGCATCTCATCCAAAGAAAGGTAGGCATCTCACCCAGGGGAAGGAAGGCATCTCACCCAGGGGAAGGTGGGCATCTCACCCAGGGGAAGGAAGGCATCTCACCCAGGTGAAGGTAGGCATCTCACCCACGGGAAGGAAGGCATCTCACCCAGGGGAAGGAAAGCATCTCCCCCAGGGAAGGTAGGCATTTACCCAGGGAAGAAAGGTATCTCAGCCAGGGGAAGGAAGGCATCTCAACCACGGGAAGGAAGGCATCTCACCCAGGGGAAGGAAGGTATCTCACCCAGGGGAAGGTAGGCATCTTATCCAGAGGAAGGAAGGCATCTCACCCAGTGAAAGGAAGGTATCTCACCCAGAGGAACGTAAGCAACTCACCCAAAGAAAGGTTGGCATCTTATCCAAAGGAAGCCAGGTATCTCACCCAGGGGAAGATAGGCATCTCACCCAGGGGAAGTAGGCATCTCATCCAAAGGAAGGTAGGCATCTCATCCAAAGGAAGGTAGGCATCTCACCCTGAGGAAGGTATTCATCTCACGCAGGGAAGGGAGGCATCTCATGCAGGGAAGATAGGTTTTTCAGCTAGGGAAGGTAGGCATCTCATCCAAAGAAAGGTAGGCATCTCATCCGAAGGAAGGTAGACATCTCACCCAGGGAAGGTAGGCATCTCACCCAGAGGAAGGTATTCATCTCACGCAGGGAAGGTAGGCATCTCACGCAGGAAAGATAGGTATTTCACCCAGGTTAGGTAGGCATCTCGCCCAGGGAAGGTAGGTAACTCGCCAAGGGAAGGTAGTCACTTGTCAGGGCCAGTAACATTAAATGGTGTAAAGTCCAAGGCAAAGAACATGATTATATATCCGCCTGTCTCTCAACAGCAATTTACTTTTTTGGTCAGTACAGCTGCCCCACCCCCGACCCACCAACGCCCCACCCACGACCCACGCACGACACACCCACAATCCACCCACGCTCCCATTCCCTTCAGGTAATAGGAAATTATTTTAATTACTTGCATTAGTAACTTCCCTATTTAAAAGTGCATTTTAGTGGCTTCCCGTTATTCTAATTAAAACTTAGTTCCCATTGAGTGGTCTCCCGTTGTTCGAACTCAGGATTTCCCGAAACTGGAATGCGAGAAAAGGGATTGGAAAAAATAAAAATATTTCATTTTAAATCTTTAAAAAAATTAACTGAATATTTGTATATCTTTTAACATTTCTGAATAAAAAAAAATGTATTGACATAATAAGCCACAAGCCACTATTCTATTTTCGGCAACTTCTTTTTGCATTTCAATAAATAAATTTGAATCTCGTTGTTATTATATAATACATTCTTACATTTGTTGGGTTTTCGAGACTTAAGCCAATTCTAAGGGGGTAGAAGACTAGTCAAATATTTCTTAGGGTCTGCAAGACTAGTTAAAGATAATAATTTAAGGACTGCATTCAGGTCGTGTAAAAAGAAATATATGAAGAAGATATGCCAAACTTGAATTCATAGACAGGACCAAAGATTTTGACGTGTTGGCTTAGAACTTTCATAAGACTAGTTAATATTTATTAGCGGAATATAATGGAAAAAAAGTTTTGAGAAACCTTGTTCTAACTTTTAACTTAACTAAAATTGAATTTTAAAAAGTACCTTTCTTATTTAAGATATTTATCTGCATTCACCTCATTGAAATATTTTATAATTTTTGTAATGGGAGCCTTAAGATGTCACAGTATTGGTAATGCTAGAATTAAGATGTCATAAAAAGGGCAATGCTAACCTAAACATGTCACAGTAGCAGCAATGCAAACCTTAACATGTTACAGTATTTATTTATTTATTTATTTAGGCATTTTTATATAGCGCTTATCATAAAGCTCTAAGCGCTTTACAATTATTAAAACAGTATTAGCAATGTTAGCCTAAACATGTCACAGTATAAGAAATGCTAGCAAAACATGTCACGAAATAAGCATTGCTAGCCTAAACATGTCACTGTATTGGCAGTGCTAGCCTAAACATGTCAAAATATTGGCAATGTTATCCTAAAATGTCACAGTATTGGCAATGTTATCCTTAAACATGTCACAGTATTGTCAATGTTATCCTAAATATGTCACAGTATTGGCAATGTTATCCTCAACATGTCACAGTATGAGTAATGATATTATTATAGAAGAGGGGAACACAACCTTTATTACACTGACGTAAAAAAGCAAACATATTTTCAAGTTGAGCCACGTTACCCCAAGTTTTTAAGTTGAACCACGTTACCCCAAGTTTTTAAGTTGAACCACGTTACCCCAAGTTTTTAAGTTGAACCATGTTACCCCAAGTTTTTAAGTTGAACCACGTTACCCCAAGATTTTAAGTTGAACCACGTTACCCCATGATTTTAAGTTGAACTACGTTACCTCAAGTTTTTAAGTTGAACTACGTTACCCCAAGATTTTAAGTTGAACCACGTTACGCCAAGTTTTTAAGTTGAACCACGTTACCCCAAGATTTTAAGTTGAACCACGTTACCCCATGATTTTAAGTTGAACCACGTTACCCCAAGTTTTTAAGTTGAACTACGTTACCCCAAGATTTTATGTTCAACAATGTTACCCTAAGATTTTAAGTTGAACCACGTTACCCAAAGATTTTAAGTTCAACCACGTTACCCCAAGATTTTAAGTTGAACCACGTTACCCCAAGATTTTAAGTTCAACCATGTTACCCAATGATTTTAAGTTGAAATACGTTACCCCATGATTTTAAGTTGAACAACGTTACCCCAAGATTTTAAGTTGAACTACGTTACCCCAAGATTTTAAGTTGAACTACGTTACCCCAAGATTTTAAGTTGAACTACGTTACCCCAAGATTTTAAGTTGAACTACGTTACCCCAAGATTTTAAGTTGAACTACGTTACCCCATGATTTTAAGTTCAACCACGTTACCCCATGATTTTAAGTTGAACTACGTTACCCCATGATTTTAAGTTGAACTACGTTACCCCAAGATTTTAAGTTGAACTACGTTACCCCAAGATTTTAAGTTGAACTACGTTACCCCAAGATTTTAAGTTGAACTACGTTACCCCAAGATTTTAAGTTGAAGTACGTTACCCCAAGATTTTAAGTTGAACTACGTTACCCCATGATTTTAAGTTCAACCACGTTACCCCATGATTTTAAGTTGAACTACGTTACCCCATGATTTTAAGTTGAACTACGTTACCCCAAGATTTTAAGTTGAACTACGTTACCCCAAGATTTTAAGTTGAACTACGTTACCCCAAGATTTTAAGTTGAACTACGTTACCCCAAGATTTTAAGTTGAACTACGTTACCCCATGATTTTAAGTTCAACCACGTTACCCCATGATTTTAAGTTGAACTACGTTACCCCATGATTTCAGGTTGAACTACGTTGCCCCAAGATTTTAAGTTGAACTACGTTACCCCAAGATTTTAAGTTGAACTACGTTACCCCATGATTTTAAGTTGAACCACGTTACCCCATGATTTTAAGTTCAACCACGTTACCCCAAGATTTTAAGTTGAACCACGTTACCCCATGATTTTAAGTTCAAACACGTTACCCCATGATTTTAAGTTGAACCACGTTACCCCATGATTTTAAGTTCAACCACTTTACCCCATGATTTTAAGTTGAACCACGTTACCCCATGATTTTAAGTTGAACCACGTTACCCCATGATTTTAAGTTCAACCACGTTACCCCATGATTTTAAGTTCAACCACGTTACCCCATGATTTTAAGTTGAACCACGTTACCCCATGATTTTAAGTTCAACCACGTTACCCCATGATTTTAAGTTGAACCACGTTACCCCATGATTTTAAGTTCAACCACGTTACCCCAAGATTTTAAGTTGAACCACGTTACCCCAAGATTTTAAGTTCAACCACGTTACGCCATGATTTCAAGTTGAACTACGTTACCCCAATATTTTAAGTTGAACTACGTTACCCCAAGATTTTAATTTCAACCACATTACCCCAAGATTTTAAGCTCAACCATGTTACCCCAAGATTTTAAGTTGAACCACGTTACCCCAAGATTTTAAGTTCAACCACGTTACCCCAAGATTTTAAGTTGAACCACGTTACCCCAAGATTTTAAGTTGAACTACGTTACCCCAAGATTTTAAGTTGAACTACGTTACCCCAAGATTTTAAGTTCAACCACGTTACCCCAAGATTTTAAGTTCAACCACGTTACCCCAAGATTTTAAGTTCAACCACGTTACCCCAAGATTTTAAGTTGAACTATTTTTTAACTCCAGCTCTGCAAGTTGACCTGGTTTGACCCCATCTTGCACCTAATTCCCACGTCATTCGTTCAGACGTCGGTGCACGTTGCACCGAGTTTTTTTTTTTTTTTGCTGGCTCCAGTTTATCTCGGTTAACTCCCATTAACGCCTAATGAGCTGGCTGTTGACACATTCCACGAAACCGAATTCCAAATCAACCGTTGACAGTGTTGATGTCAGTGGCATTCAGCTGGGGAATGTTGGGAACTGTACTTGTTATGGTGGACCCCTAAAGCATGAGGTGCCCCGGGGCATTGACCTCAAGCTCACGACACACTGATGACTCGTCACTCGTTTTCACTGTACTTTAATGCCGCTCAATTCTATGTCTGGCTACTCTAATGCTACCACACTCTAATGCTACTACACTCTAATGCTACTACACTCTAATGCTACTACACTCTAATGCTACTACACTCTAATGCTACTACACTCTAATGCTACTACACTCTAATGCTACTACACTCTAATGCTACTACACTCTAATGCTACTACACTCTAATGCTACTACACTCTAATGCTACTACACTCTAATGCAGTTATTCTCAACATTCCTAGCGCCGTGACCCCTTAAGACAGTTCCTTATGTTGTGGCGACCCCCAAGCACACAATTATTGTCGTTGCTACTTCATAACTGTAGAGTAGATGTGTTTTCCGTGGGTCTTACGCGACCCTGTGAAAAGGTCATTCGACCCCCAAAGGTGTCGCGACCCACAGGTTGAGAATCGCTGCTCTAATGTCTAATTATTCTAATGCCCCTACAGCATTAAGTCTAGTAACTTCATTGTTACTACACTCGAATGTGGAATTACTGTAATGTCATTACATTGTAATGTATAATTACTCTACTGTCTCTAATTTCTAATGTAACATTAATATAATTTTAACACTTCATTGCCTCGCCATTCTGACGTAATGATACTCTAATGTCATTCGACTCTAATGTCATGTTACTCTAATGTCAAGTTACTCTAATGTCATGCTTCCATTATATCACGCTACTCTAATATCATGCTGCTCTTATTTAATGCTACTCTAATAGCATGCTAACCTTATGTCACACAACATTAATATCATTCTACTCTAATGTCATGCTACTGTAATGTCATGCTACTGTAATGTCATGCTATTCTAATGTAATGCTAATCTTAAATCATTCTACTTTAATGTAACTCTACTCAAATGGTATGATACTCAAACGTCATGCTGCTCTATTGGCAGTCTAAAATCAAACTTTTCTAATTTCATGCAACTCTAATGTCACCATACTCTAAAGTCAAATTTCTCTAATTTCACGCTACTCTAATGTCACGCTATTCTAATGTCATGCTACACTATAATCATGCAAAACTCATGTCCTATTACACTAATGTCATGCTACTCTAATGTCTAATTACTCTAGTGCGACTACGCTCTAATATCTATTTACTCTAATGGGACTATTCAGAAATGCTATAATGCCATTACACTCTTATGTCTAATTTACTGTTATGCCTGTGGTGATCTGACTTATGACTTATTAGAGAGGAGTGTCTCTCGTATGAGATCTCCTCTTGGCACTCTGTCTAGGGATATGTTATTTAAGCCGAATAACCACACGGACATAACACCTATCTATATACATGTAGTATAGACTGAAACGAAGTCCTAGTTAAAGGTGAAATTAACTACAAATATTTATTACACAATAATATTTACAACTTCCTACGTGGAACACTCGTGGTGCTCAACGTATATACATCAAACGGATTTCATCCAATTAGAAAGGTATATGAACACAAAGCAAGTGTCCCTAACATACAGACGGTATCATCGTTACTACTGCTATATTGCTCAAGCTCTATGCTCGTTCTTGGTAAACTTAGCCTTTATAGATTCTGTGATGGTCTCGGTGGATCACACAGTGTGGGAGTCCTTCTGTTCAAGAAGCAGTGTCCCTGTTCCGGCCTTTGGTGCTGTTCTGAGCGTAGCGAAGTCGGAGTTCCCGGTCGTAGATTCCGTAGAAGGTCTGCGAGGGGAAAATGACTCTCCCGCGATAAATCGTGGTGGTGAGAGTCCCTGGATCTCGAAGTCCTAGCTGTCAGGTAGTTTGGTGTAGGATGTAGATCAATCCCCTAGTTCCAGCTCGAGGTAAGTCGGTCCAGTAGTAGAAACCAGGCTAAAGGCAAAATAATACAAAATTGGATAAGTATCCAGGCGAATTTCCATAAGCTGATTAGTCCCGTTCCAACAGCAACGAATTCAGATCGATGTCTGGAAGGTGACATAGCTTGTGCATATATACATCCAATTTGTGGATTTCATATAAGTCTTTTCATTGTCGGCGGGAGCATATGTTGCATCGCGACAAGGTTAGACCACTCAAACATTTTAATTAATGAAATATGGGACATGGTATCAATAACAATCATTATATCTACAGGTACATAGTGTCCGTATTGTCATCTCGTTAAAAGAGACATGGGCGAGTTGGAACAAACAACCTACCATCCCCATGATGGGATGGCGGCATGTCGAAGCCCACAGCAAAAACAATAATATAATCCATAATATCAATATAAAGTAAATATAGGCATTATTGGAATAGGATCAACCACGATCGAATATTTGCGACATAGCGAATGAACAATACAAGTGCAATACCAAAATCATGGTTGCGTACTTACTAGTACTCTAGGTAGCAGTTGAAGTTAAGTATCACGCCAGTGAAGTGCTAAGTCTAGTCACTTCAAGCGTCCACAATCAAGTGATCAGATCTTAAAGTCATATACTTGCTAATATCCTAGGATGCAGTTATGTATCATGCTGACGAAGTTCTGAGTGCAGATCCTTCCAGCATCCACCGTCAGGTGATCAGATCATAAAAGGCAGAATCTTGCTTGTTCAGGCTATTTATTCGAGTTCGATGACGATTAGCTGATGGTTCAATTGGGTGATTCACATGAGGGGTCAATTTTCTATCCAATGAAAATCACTTTCACTGTTGCGGGTTTGACCTTCAACCCTCAAGGTTAATCGGACTGAGGTGACCATCCCTTTTCAGGCTTTGGCGTGAGTTTTCTGTCTAGACAATGCAATTCCAGCAAGGGACGAAACTCCGCCTCGCTGTCTACAGGGCAAAAATGAGGGGGGGAATTGTATTATTTCCTCAAGGTTGTTCGGTGGGATGGTTGACCGCAAATAGCATGTTCGGGAGGTGAGCGAACTGATTCAGGAATACAATATCACAAGGGAACTCACTCGTGCAGAGCGGCGGCGGGGCTACTTGAGGGGAGGGAAAGGAGTTATTATACAGGGGTTTCCAAGGGCGGATTTATGATATAAGAAATTTTACAAAGGCCAGCTTCAGATCGTCACAATGCCAAAAATACTAAAGTAACATTAATATAATTACAAACCACTCTACGGCCTCGCTATTCCAATGTCATGTTCTTCTAATATCATAATACTCTTATGTCGTTCTACTCTAATATCATGTTAATCTAATGTCATTCTACTCGAATGACATGCTGCTCTCATGTCTTGCTACGCTTATGTCATTCTACTCTATAGTCACGATATTCTACTGTCATGGTACTTTAATGCCTTAATTCTAATGACATGATAAATCTAATGCCATTCTACTCTACTGTCAATCTACTAAAATGTCATGTAACTATAACATCAAGCTACTCTGATGTCACGCTACATTAATTTCATCCTGCTGTAATGTAATGCTACTCTAATGTAATTATTTTCTAATGTCATGCCACTTTCTGTCATTCGTTTCTAAAGCCATGCTACTCTAATGGGATGCCCCCCATAATGTCACACTACTTTAATGTCACGCTACTCAAATGTCACCCTACTCTAATGGCATGCTAATCTAATGTCATTTAACTCAAATTTCATGCTACTATATATCATGCTACACTAATGTCACGCTACAATAATGTCATTCTATTCTAATGTCATGCTAATCTAATATCATTCGACTCTAATATCATGTTACTCTAATGTCATGCTTCCATTATATCACGCTGCTCTAATATCATCCTGCTCTTTTTGATGCTTCTCTAATGGCATGCTAACCTTGTGTCACGCTACACTAATGCCATTCTAACCCATTGTCACGCTACTTTAAAATAATGAAATTCTTATGTCATTCTACTTTAATGTCACGCTAATCTTATGTCATTCTACCATCATATCATGTCCCTGCAATGTCACTCTACTCTAATAATATCATGCTACTCCGATGTCACGCTACACTAATTTTATGCTACTGTAATGTCATGCTACTGGAATGTAATTGCAGTATAATGACATGCCATTCTATTGTAATTCTAATCAAATGTCATGTTACTATACTGTGATGCTTCTCTAATGTCATGCTACTGCAATGTCATGCAACTCTTATTTCATGCTTCTCTAATATCATTCTAATTTTATATCACGCTACACTAATAATATTCTACTATAATGGCATGCTGTTGTAGTGTCTTGCTAGTCTAATGTCATGCTACTCTAATGTCATGCTAAAGTAATGTAATGCTTCTTTTTTGTCATGGTAGTCTAATTTCAAGCTTCCCTAATATCACGATGCTCTAATTTCATGCTACACTAATTTCACGCTACAATAATGTCATTCTACTCTTATTTCATTCTTATTTAATTTCACGATAATCTTATGTCATGCTACTCTAATGTCATTCTACATTAATGTAATGATAGTCTGATGTTACGCTATTCTAATGTCATCCTAATTTTATATTATGCTACTCTAATGCCATTCTAATGTAATGTCATTGTACTCCAATGTAATGTTACTCTAATATAATGATGATCTTATGTCACGCTACACTAATTTGATTCTCCTCTAATGAAATTTTACTTTTATGTCTTCATATTCTTAGTGTACTCTAATTTCATGCTACTCTGTCATTCTACTCTAATGTAATGCTACTCTAATATCACGCTAGTCTAGTCTAACGTTAATGCTATTCTACTCTGTCTCACCACTCTTATCACAATAATCTAATGTCATGCTACTCTAATTACACAGTACACTAATGTCACGATACTCTACTATCATGCTACTCTTATGTCACTCAACTCTTATACCATGCCCGGTACTCTATTTTTACGCTACTCTAATGTCCCTCTTCTTTAATGTCACGCTACTCTAATATCAGACTACTATCATGCTACATTAATGTTATGCTACATTAATTTCTTGCTACTCTAAAGTCATGCTACTCTAAACCACAATGTCAGACATCACACTGGCAGACACCACAATGTCAGACAACCCAATGTCGAACACCCCAAGTAAATTTCTGTATCATCTCTTATGTCAGTTTGTCATTCTCCTCTGTCACGATAATTGTCTTATTTCATCTCTTATGTCAGTTTGTCAGTCTCCTCTGTCATGCTCGTTTTCCTGTGTCATATCCTAAGTCAGCTTGTCTGTGACATCTCTCATCTGTGTCATATCCTGTATTCAATGTCTCCCCATGTCAGTAGTACAATGTTGTCAAATGTTTTAGGCTTGACAAACTTCCATTGCATACATGTTGATTTGTTGTCGTATTTCATTTTAAAACATCTTAAATTGGATACCCACTTGATTATATATACACTTGATTGTATATACACTTGATTGTATACCCACTTGATTATATATACACTTGATTGTATATACACTTGATTGTATACCCACTTGATTATATATACACTTGATTGTATATACACTTGATTGTATACCCACTTGATTATATATACACTTGATTGTATATACACTTGATTGTATACCCACTTGATTATATATACACTTGATTGTATATACACTTGATTGTATACCCACTTGATTATATATACACTTGATTGTATATACACTTGATTGTATACCCACTTGATTATATATACACTTGATTGTATATACACTTGATTGTATACCCACTTGATTATATATACACTTGATTGTATATACACTTGATTGTATACCCGCTGATTGTATACCCACTTGATTGTATTCCTACTTGATTGTATACCCACTTAATTGTATACCGACTTGATTGTATACCCACTTGATTGTATACCCACTTGATTGTATATCAACTTCATTTTATACATACTTTATTGTATACATTCTCCATAGTTTACCTACTTTATTGTACACCCATTTCATTGCATAACCACTTCATGCTATACCCACTTCATTTTATACATACTTCATTATTTACATTCTTCATTGTGTGCCGACTTCATTGTATACGTACCTCATTGTATACCGACTTCATTAAATACATACTTCATGGTATACCGACATCAATGATAAGCCTAGGTCATTATGAAAGCCACGTCCACATTAAACCTACTTGTTTAGTATGCCCAAATCCTGTGTGTACCGCCTTCAGTTGTGGGGCTTCTTCCTGTGCCTAGCTGTGACCGATGCCTCGTTCAATTAACTTTGAGGTCACTGACCGTTCATTGACATTTCAAAAGCAAGTTCATTTGCCACGTGACTTAATGCAGTTGTGAAATACCCCAGATGTCAGGTTGCCATTCCGCTGTTTAAAAAAAAAAAAAAAATTATTTCGTGTATTTCCCAAAATCGATTGCCAGTGATAAATAATAAGCCTTCGAGTACATTAACAAAATGTTCCATAAAAACTTAAAACAATATAAGAAAGTCGGCCGACGACATACGTCATATAAATTGAAAGAATCCGAAATGTCAATTCATATCAATCAAATCTGAGCAACAGTCTTAAAGGAGAAGAAAAAGATAAACCATGAGTTGATAGAGTTTGAGAGTCCCTGATGTTACATGTGACACACTATCAGCTGTCTAACACTTCCTATTGTGTACCAGTAGGTGGAGAATCCTCATCAGGTGGTCGACCTCACAAAATGAAAGGACTTTTTTGTACGGTAAGAGACTTATAGCTTAGGGTTAATTGTATTTTTTATATTTATATAACTTGATTGAGATATGGGGATCACGATCAATGGCTATTCTACTTTTGTATATGAAAACTATATAAACTATGTCAACCACACGATATATTCTCCACTAATCTATGTCAACCACACAATATATTCTCCACTAATCTATGTCAACCACACAATATATTCTCCACTAATCTATGTCAACCACACAACATATTATCCACTAATCTATGTCAACCACACAATATATTCTCCACTAATCTATGTCAACCACACAATATATTCTCCACTAATCTATGTCAACCACACAATATATTCTCCACTAATCTATGTCAACAACACATTATATTCTCCACTAATCTATGTCAACCACACAATATATTCTCCACTAATCTATGTCAACCACACAATATATTCTCCACTAATCTATGTCAACCATACAATATATTCTCCCCTAATCTATGTCAACCACAGAATATATTCTCCACTAATCTATGTCAACCACAGAATATATTCTCCACTAATATATGTCAACCACAGAATATATTCTCCACTAATCTATATCAACCACACAATATATTCTACACTAATCTATGTCAACCACAAAATATATTATCCACTAATCTATGTCAACCACACAATATATTCTCCACTAATCTATATCAACCACACAATATATTCTCCACTAATCTATGTCAACCACACAATATGTTCTCCACTAATCTATATCAACCACACAATATATTCTCTACTAATCTATGTCAACCACACAATATATTCTCCACTAATCTATGTCAACCACATAATATATTCTCCACTAATCTATGTCAACCACAGAATATATTCTTCACTAATATGTGTCAACCACACAATGTATTCTCCACTAATCTATGTCAACCACACAATATATTCTCCACTAATCTATATCAACCACACAATATATTCTCCACTAATCTATGTCAACCACACAATATAGTCTCCACTAATCTATATCAACCACACAATATAGTCCCCACTAGTCTATGCATATGTCCAACATAGTTGCAGAGAGACTATGTTAACGTTTCACAATTATATCCCTATTATCTAGTTATAACTTTAATTTTAAAAAAATGCAACTGTTGTGAAATCGATAAGGAACGTGAATGTTTGGTAGGGGGGAGTTTTCCACAGTGAGAGGTTTGGTGGGTTGTAGGTCGTGAGGTCAGATCATGAAGTTGGTTCTTGGTGTTAACTTAGCGTATGTGTATGTGGTGTATGCCGAGTGTTTGTTGTGTAGAGATATAAAAGTCAGTGTGTTAGATGATGTCTTAGAGAGAGAGAGAGAGAGAGAGAGAGAGAGAGAGAGAGAGAGAGAGAGAGAGAGAGACAGAGGTGAGCTAGAGGGAGAGTGCGAGCGTGAGTGTTGTCAGAGTGAGAGTGCGAGCGCGAGTGTTGTCAGAGTGAGTGTGCTATATGTGTATGTGTTGTATGTGGAGTGATTGTTGTGTGTAGATATAAAAGTGAGTGTGTTAGATGATGTCTTAGAGAGAGAGAGAGAGAGAGAGAGAGAGAGAGAGAGAGAGAGAGAGAGAGAGAGAGTCAGCGGTAAGCTAGCGGGAAAGTGCTAGCGTTAGTGTTGTCAGCGTGAAAGTGCTAGCGTTAGTGTTGTCAGCGTGAATGTGCTATTGTTAATGTTGTCAGAATCGAGAACTTTTTCTGAACTGACAGTTACTGTGACAATAAAGAATTGTGAAACTTCTCTCATTGAACGTTTGTTGTTGTTCTTAAGTGTGGGCCAAACATGATTGTGTGACAGTGAAGTGTTAGCCAAGCATGGCTGTGTGACAGTGAAGTGGTGGCCAAGCATGACTGTGTGACATTGAAGTGTGGACCAAGCATGACTGTGTGACAGTGAAGTGTAGGCCAAGCATGACTGTGTGACTATGAAAGTGTTGGCCAAGCATGGCTGTGTGACAGTGAAGTGTGGGCCAAGCATGGCTGTGTGACAGTTAAGTGTTAGCCAAGCATGACTGTGTGACAGTGAAGTTTGGGCCATTCATTGCTGTGTTACAGTGAAGTGTGGGCCAAGCATGGCTGTGTGACAGTGAAGTTTTGGCTAAGCATGACTGTGTGACTGTGAAGTGTTGGCCAAGCATGGCTGTGTAACAGTGAAGTGTGGGCCAAGCATGGCTGTGTGACAGTGAAGTTAGACAACGGAGCTTGTAATGTATAACAATCGGACGACTCGACACAGGAACCGCCTTAAGAAAAGAGATGTAAGAGATTTCGAAACCCTGACGTTTCCTTTAATAGGAAAGTTCTTAACAGTCACCGTAAAAATAAAAAAGACGGATGTATTCTATCATTCCATAAAAGTATTATTAGCATTTTTTCTAATGGTCTGTCTCCATCAACACCAGGTGTTTGTCCTGCTCCTGACACAACCGCTGAACTCCTGCAAGAGGTACTATGAAAGAAGGTGCGGCTTCTACGTGTTGCCAAGACTGCCTCTGTCCATCTACCATGACTCGTATATGAGCCTCCGGTACCCGACCGTTGCTCCGGTGGTGACGCCACTGCCACACGGGCTGCCAGCGGAACTCCAGGAGGCTCCTAAGGATTGCGGTACCATGGGTGTCAACATGGATTCGAGCATAATCCACGGGAACAACGCCCCAGAGAACTCCTGGCCATGGCAAGCGTTCGTGCAAGGAGAGACTAAAGTATGCAGTGGCGTCTTGATTGCCGAGTCATGGATACTCACAGTAGCCCACTGCATCAACAATACACGCGCGATAACCCTGGGTCGTATCCATGTGGATAGGTGGGAGGCGAATACTATCCAGCGCAGTGCGGCTATGGAGATCCTACACAAACATTACGACCAGAGGTCTAAAGGCGGTGACATTGCGCTCATCAAGCTCAGTTCCCCGGTGGAGTTTAACAATAATGTGAGACCCATTTGTTTACCAACGAAATCGGAAATTCCCAAAATACCAGTGACTTGTGTGGTCACTGGATGGGGGCTGACAAACCCAAAGCTGGAGCTCATCCACAACCACCTTCAACAGCTCAAGGTCAACATCCTGCCTCAAAGACGATGCCGGTTTCTATGGAGCCTGAAGGGCTTGACCATCCACAATGGTCACGTGTGCTTGGACTTCAATGCAACATCCCCACATGCAGGGGTCTGCAAAGGGGACTCTGGGGGACCACTGAGTTGTCAAGTGAATGGGCGATACTACCTTTACGGGCTGGGGAGCTTTGTGGAGGGAGGGTGTCAGAAAGAATTAATTCCTGATGTCTTCACACGAGTGACTGAGTACATGGATTGGATACACGAAACTATCAGAGTTAATAGTTGAAGGAAAGTGTACACGGAACTATCAGAGTTAATAGTTGAAGGAATGTGTACACGGATCTATCAGAGTTAAAAGTTAAAGAAATATGTACACCAAACTATCAGAGTTAATAGCTAAAGAAATGTGTATACCAAACTATCAGAGATAATAGCTAAAGAAATGTGTATACCAAACTATCAGAGTTAATAGGTGAAGAAATGTGTACACCAATCTATCAGAGTTAATAGCTAAAGAAATGTGTACACCAAACTATCAGAGTTAATAGCTAAAGAAATGTGTATACGAAACTATCAGAGTTAATAGCTAAAGAAATGTGTACACCAAACTATCAGAGTTAATAGCTAAAGAAATGTGTACACCAAACTATCAGAGTTAATAGCTAAAGAAATGTGTATACAAAACTATCAGAGTTAATAGCTAAAGAAATGTGTACACCAAACTATCAGAGTTAATAGCTAAAGAAATGTGTACACCAAACTATCAGAGTTAATAGCTAAAGAAATGTGTACACCAAACTATCAGAGTTAGAAGTTAGAAGTCAAAGCTGACAGTTACAAAGATAAGAAATGTGTCCAAACGAATTAGCAAATGAGATGAGTTTTGTTTTAGGGAGATAGATTCAAATAGTTTTGTCTCAGACAGATACATTCAGATAGCTTTGTTATAGACAGATATATTCAGATGTGTACTGGATTTCTTTAGATGTGATGACCCATCTGATACAAGTCATATGCAAAGATTTCATTGTCTATATTTTCATTAGTAGCTTATAAAAAGACTTGAAAAGAACAGTTCCAACTTCAAGAAACGAAATGGGTTGGGGAAGGAAACAAATGTCATTTGGAATGAATGTCATCAATATAGTATTTTAATGCTTGACTGAATGTATGCGTGATACGTGCTAGCGGCGCCCCCCACCCCACTCGAGTCCTTTACCCATTTACACTCCGCGCAAGTCCACAACCCCATGTAGACTTACTTTACCCCATCTAACATCCTATCTATCGCTGCTTTCAACCAAATTAACCACCACCGCCCGCGTTAATAGTATTTTAATGGTTGACTGAATGTATGAGTGATACGTGCTAGCGTCGCCCCCCACCCCACTCCCCAAACGTATGATAGTATCCCCCCCCCCCAACATCGGCAACACGGGTCCGCTTTTCTGGCATATCAGATACTCGGGCATTGACAGGAACATCTGGCCTATGTCACAAACAGGAGCGTCTGATATATGTTATGAACCGAAATCACTGACATATGTCATTCACATGAACATTTGATAGAATATTCAATGATAGGAACATCTCACATATGCCATAGACCGAAATATCTGACATTTGTCAATGATATGAACATTTGACATATGTATTTGAACGGATTGTCTAACATATGTAATTGACTGGAATGTCTGACATATATAATTGACTGGAATGTATGAAATATATAATTGACTGGAATGTACGACATATATAATTTACAGGAATGTCTGACATATATAATTTACTGGAATGTATGACATAAATAATTGTCTGGAATGTATGACATATATAATTGACTGGAATGTATGACATAAATAATTGACTGGGATGTCTGACATATTTCATGAAAAATTACGCGGAACTATTGATATGGTATTTGCTTCTCTGAGACCTGCAATAACTTTGGCCTCACAATCAACACAAAGAATACTGAGGTGATGTATCAACCAGCTCCCAGTAAGTCCTACGTTGAACCCAAAATCATCATCAACGGACAACGTCTTAACGCAGTGGATACATTTACTTACTTGGGCAGCACCCCCTCCAGATCGGTCGTCATGGATGATGAAATGAATGCCAGACTCGCAAAAGTTAGTGCCATATTTGGCAGGCTCCGCAGAACTCTTTGGGACAGAAGAAGTATCAAGGGAGAAACGAAAATCAAGGTGTATAGCGCAGCAATCCTCTCGACACTGCTCTATGGATGTGAAACGTGGACAGTCTACCAACGTCACGCCAAGAAACTGAACCATTTTCACACAACCTGCCTCAGGAAACTCATTGGCATCAGGTGGCAAGACATAGTTCCTAAAAGAGAGGTCCTCGCTAAAGAAAACCTACCAAGGATATTCACCACCCTGATGCAGTCTCAACTCTATCAATGGGACACGTAGCCCGTATCGAAGACTATCCGCTCCTAAAACAGATCTTCTTTGGAGACCTCGTGATAGGCAAGCGCTCACAAGGAGGTAAAAAATAGCTTAACAAAAACTCATGGAAAGCTGCACTAAATGCCTTCAGCATCAACCCTACTAAATGGGTGCAGGCAGCCCAGGACAGAGCCAATGGGAGAACAGCTGTCAAGAAAGGGGATACATCTTGTGAGGCCAGTAAGACAGCCACAGCTGAGACACGCAGGCTGGCCCGAAAGAGCAATTCTAGATCACTGACTGCATCAAGTATCCCCTGCCCACGATGCCAGAGATTATTCCCAGCACGGATCGGTCTAGCAAGCCACCTACGAGATCACCGTAACCCACCACCCCCCTAACCGGATGAATCGATGGTCCTAGTCGATTTCGACGGACGAACAACAACTACTGAGATATCGCGTTCTAGCATGACGACAGAGGTACCACCATGAAACTACTAAAATAGTTCTGGTTTGTACCACGTCATCCAGACGTCACATCATATCATATTGATATTAAAGTGGGGCACTTGTAACCAATGAATTATATGTTAACAAACATGTTATATTTTCTTTTCAAAAATTTTTTTTTTTAGAATAACTATGCTTTCTCCATTGACAGAATCCATTTCTTTCTAGGTTTTAATTGTGAAGTCGTTTAGTTCATTTGTTGTATTATTATGGATACCATACAATTTAATTGATTAAATGCAATACAAATTTATTTGGTTTTTTGTTTGTCTTTTAAAAAATCCTTAATACTTGACAAACTTTTAAATACCTTAAACGATTCGTCGATATACTGATTGGTAGCTACATTGTTAAGCCGCTGATTGGTAGCTACATTGTTAAGCCACTGATTGGTAGCTACATTGTTAAGCCACTGATTGGTAGCTACATTGTTAAGCCACTGATTGGTAGCTACATTGTAAAGCCACTGATTGGTAGCTACATTGTTAAGTCACTGATTTGTAGCATAACTTCAAAATAAATATTGGTAGCTATCTCGCACTTCTAATGATTAGTAACTAATGATTGTTAGCCATATCGTCATCTAAGGCTGCCTGCTCTCCCCCACCCTGTTCAACATCTTCTTAGAGAGAATTAAGTCAGATGCTCTGGAAGCCCATGAAGGGACAGGCAGCATTGGTGGCAGAACAACACCAACCTACGCTTTGCGGACGACATAAACGACTGGCTGGGAACGAAGAAGACCTAGCCAACCTGGTAAAGCGTCTCGATATGGCCTCGTCGTCCTACGGCATGCTAATCAGTGCCGAAAAGACAGAACTGATGACAAAGAACAACACAGGCATCACCACTGAAATTAAGGTCAGGGAGGTAAGACTAGAGACTGTAGGCCGCTTCAAATACCTAGGAGCAATAGTCTCAGAAGAAGGCTCCAGACCGGAACTGATGTCCAGGAATGCGCAGACTACAACAGCCGATCTTGAAAGGAAAATAAAGGCGATGGAGATGAGATGCTTCAGAAGCATTTTTGTTATCTGCTTTAGGGACCATATCTCCAATGATACAGTGAAAGAAGGGTTCGTCAGGCAATTGGGGAGTAAGATGACCTACTGGTTACTGCGAAAAAAACGCAAACTACAATGATATGATGATACTGCCCTGACTTAATCCCCTCCTCTGGCTGATAAACGATCTTGCTGGCTGCCGTCCATGGTTTGCCTTGTAAAAGTTATGTGGTGGGGTGGGTGAATATACATTGCCGTTCTTTATTTCAAAAGTGCATTTTATTTTAATGTCATGATTATGTCTCTTTTGATAAAAAATGTATGTACAGCGCGGTGAGCCCAGCCCTAGGCTCTTATAAGACCTCTTATTATTATTATTATTGATGAGCCATATTGTCAAATAATGAATGGTAGTCATATCGTCCAACTAATGGTTGGTAGCCATATCTTCAAACTAATAATTGGCAGCTCTATCGTCAAACTAATGATTGTTAGTGAAAATCATAAGGCAACAATAACTGCATTTTGATCTTTGATCGTGCACGGCTTCACTTTGTGTTGCACAAAGCACCACAAAACACTCCTTTGATACGCACCATTTGATATTTTGGTACACTGAAAGGCAAACATTATTGCGAAATAATTGATTTGAGTGTATAAACTATAGTACTAATCATAGATCAAGGATTGTTGAAACGGCATTTGGTTTTTAAGAGTCTCTAAGGTACAGTATTTGTTTTTTTACTGTAGACTGGGGTCGGTACAATCGGTGGTTTTTTAAATGGTGGGATTAGTTACAGTCTTTCTGGGGACCAGTCATTGGTTGGATTGACATGGGATGTATTGCTACAGTTGTTCTTTTGATTGAATTGGTGGGATTGTTATAGTTCTTAGTTTGTATCACATGGTCAAATTGTTATTAGTTTGATTAATTTTATGGGTTAGTTAATAGCTATCATTGGGATTAAATGGTTGGGAATGTTATAAGTATTATTGGTTGGTACAGCTATAATTCATAAGTATAGAGACTGTGGTAAGTTCAGCTATAATTCTTAAGTATAGAGACTGTGGTAAGTACAGTTTTAACTCTTAAGTATAGAGACTGTGGTAAGTACAGTTTTAACTCTTAAGTATAGAGACTGTGGTTAGTACAGTTTTAACTCTTAAGTATAGAGACTGTGGTAAGTACAGTTTTAACTCTTAAGTATAGAGGCTGTGGTAAGTACAGTTTTAACTCTTAAGTATAGAGACTGTGGTAAGTACAGTTTTAACTCTTAAGTATAGAGGCTGTGGTAAGTACAGTTTTAACTCTTAAGTATAGAGACTGTGGTAAGTACAGTTTTAACTCTTAAGTATAGAGGCTGTGGTAAGTACAGTTTTAACTCTTAAGTATAGAGGCTGTGGTAAGTACAGTTTTAACTCTTAAGTATAGAGGCTGTGGTAAATACAGTTTTAACTCTTAAGTATAGAGGCTGTGTTTGGTACAGTTACTTTTAATTATGGACGCTGTGATTGGTACATTTATTGTTAAATATAGGCACTGTGGTTGGTACATTTATTGTTAAATATGGGCACTGTGGTTGGTAAAGGGATTAGTTTGGCTTTGAGGTTGAGATAAAATGATTATTAAATTAAATGCAGTATGGCCGTGTATCAATTAAATGAAAAGGTCCACTTAAGTAATTTTAAAGAAAGGGAAACTGGCTTGGATCCCAAGCGGTATAAACTAACTCATCCAAAAAGCTAGTGTTTCGTAGGTCAATCCTCACCAAAGCCAACATCCCAGGCATCCCAGGTGGAGGGAACTCGTTAGCCTTGGACGGCATCTCATCTAAGAGAAGAATGATCGATTCATTGATAAGTTCACTAATATTTCCATTAAACATATTAAATGCATCTAAACTAAAGCACTTTTCATTAAACCCATCAAAAAGATACCACACTTCATAAATAGCACTTTTAAAATATCAATCAGTTATTTCCAGCCTGTGTTTCAGGTACTCACTGAACATTGAGCATCCACAATACGAAAGACTCACGAAAGTCTTTTCAACTGGCCTATGCTGATGGATGATAAGTCCATGTACAAGCGATCTAAAGATGACTTGACCTCATCATATACGAAACGCATCTGAGACGAATTGTTAATTTGTATTCAAGAAAACAATGATTGCTTTAAACAGTTAACAAAGGATACGAGATGAGAAAGCCAGATGAGTCCCCACTAAGGAATTGAATCATTCTCCCATCAGATGGGGAAATCATGAACACTTATATGTTTACGGTAAGACTCTGTGTTGTTGATGCATACTTTAAGCATGCATGTTGATTTTACAACTGTCCATGTTTAACAAATGTTTATTTTAGAACTGTATACTAAAATGCATACGTGATGTATCTGTTCTAATCATTACTTGATGTGTCTTTATAATCAATACTTGATATGTCCCACGTCTAAAATCTGTTACGAAAATCCCACACTAAAATTATGCTAGGACTGGACCACTCTTAAACTCCTAATAAGGGGAGAGACTGCAATCAGGATAGCACAATATAAAACGAGCCAACCAAAGCAGGGTTAAACCTGAAAAAGACCGCCTCTTCCCCACCTCACATTGTTTTCAGACGAGATAAAAATCTGAGACCTCCTTGTGCGCAGTCGTATCAACGCTGCCCCCTCCCACTTTAGGCCAAGCCGTGTGGACGCAGCCGTTGCCACACTTGCCTTTTTGTCGTCCAGACTCAACTCATACGTTTCCCTAAGGGCAGTTTTCAGATACGCGACGGTACAAAACAAGCCGCAACGCAGTCTACGCCATTGTCTGCACCCGCTGCCAGATGACGTACAGAGAGGACACTGGACGCTGACTCTCTGACAGGTGTACCGAACACCTCCGTAACATTACACAAGATAAGCATTGTCCCGTCTCCAAACACTTCAATAGTAGCCACCACTAGGGCACAACGGAATTTTCAATAAGTGCGATCGTGGCTAGCATGAACACACCCAGCCGAGTGAATTTGGAACACAGGCGTATCCTGACTTATGGCACATTGACGCCAAATGGTATGAATGTCATGTCTTTTTTCACAGCTTGAACCTAGCTCCACCCCTCCACTCCCGACCTATCGCAGTGGACTTACTTCTCCTCTTTTCTTTCCCTCTTCCGTATTTAATCTCTCACTCACTTACTTTCTGTCACAATTCATTTGCTCCCCACGGTTACTACTTATAAGCTAAATGCTATTTTTTTTAATACTTTTTATCTGTTGTTTTGTTCGCTGGGGAAGGCTTCCTGCCGACACGTTCGTTGTTTAGCTGCGGTTTTTTTCAGGTTTAACCCTACTTTGTTTTACTCATTGTATTTTAAACTCCTGTAAGTACAACCCCATGCATAATCTTTCAGGGTGCAACAAGCAAAGTCTGTTAATAATAAGAAGTAGTCAGATAATTGTGTAAGGAATGAACTAATGAATGACTGTATGAGACTGCTGGTGCTGCAGCTGGAAAGTTGACAGACCGTAAGAAGTGTGGTAATGCAGCTAGCAAGCTATGACAGGCCGTAAGAATTGTGGTACTGCAGCTAGCATGTTATGATAGACCGTAAGAATTCTCCTACTGCAGCTGGCAATCTTACATTCCAGCTCAGATTTACTTGTACATATCATATGGATCATACATGTCGCTAAATACCTCTATTTGTTCCGAAGGTCATAGTCATGTGCTGGGTATGCAGAACGTCCGATTGTTGCTGGAAAACGACACCGAAAATTAGATGCAGCCCATTGGTGCGCCCAAAAGCCGACCTGGAGGAATACCGGTATCAGCACGAGCTGTTCCTGCGGTCGTACTATGAGGAGCTTGAGGAGCCGGTTTACGAGCCGTCCCAGAATGCATCTACAACCATTTCCAACCTGCCCAAAGACACCTTATTCGATGACGTGCAGTGTGGCACGATGGACATTGACCCGACAGACATGATCGTGTTAGGCCAACATGCTCCGCTGAAAGCTTGGCCCTGGCAGGCCTACGTTGAGTCAGACACCCATAGGTGCGGCGGGGTGCTCATTGCGCACCATTGGGTCCTCACTGCTGCGCACTGCGCTAAATCTGTTAAATTCGTGGATTTTGGCGTGAACGACCTTAACCACAGAACTTCTGACTCACGGAGAGTCGCCGTGAGAGCCGAGTTCGTTCCACACGTTTGGTCCACTGATTATCTGGATGACATAGGCTTGATCCAGTTGGCCAGCCCCGTGCCTTTCAATGATTTCATCAGTCCGGCCTGCCTTCCACGCGATAGAGAAGACTTTTACATCTCAGATTTCTGCTATGCGACTGGCTTCGGTGCCTCGTTCCCCGCGACCTCTCGTCTGCAGCAGATCAAAGTGAGAGTTGTTCCACAGAAGAGCTGCAGATACGCCTGGAAGCTCACCGGAAACCCTTTCATCAATGAGGGACACGTCTGCGTCGACGCTCTGGATGTGCACCAAAAGGCGAGCATGTGTCATGGGGACTCTGGGGGGCCTCTAAGTTGCCTGGTCAGAGGGAAGTACTTCGTCATAGGCGTGGCCAGCTTCATCTACCAGGGATGTAACGGCACGGTCATACCTAACATCTTTACGCGGGTGTCTCACTATGTCGACTGGATTAAGCACATCGTACGCGCCAACTGAAGGGCGAAATGGAACGTAGGGTGATGTTGATAGCCACGGGGTACTGTTGACAGCGACATGGTAATGTTACTGCAGTGTGGTAATGTTGATAGCAATGAGGTAATGTTGATATCTATGAAGTAAGATCAACTCATAGGATAAGTAAGCATGGGCTCTTGTCAGAATTTGCCAGTGACACATATATGAGATAATGTAAATATTATATGTGTATAATTAGAGAAACATGTTATATGTATATTTACAGAAACATGGTATATGTCTATTTAATGAAACATTATATTTGTTTAGTTACAGAAACATGTTATATGTATAGTTACAAACACATGTTATATGTATAATTACAGAAACACGATATATAAATCTATAGTAATAGAAACATGATATTTGTATAGTTGCAGACAAATGTTATACTTAAAGTTACACAATCGTAATATATGTATAGTTACAGAAACATGTTACATGTAAAGTCAAAGAATGTCAAGTTACAGAGCTAATGGTAAGGCTTACTCCGGAGTAGTGTTGGTCTAACAGGCTTATCTTCTCGTCTCTGACTATCTTAAGCTGACGCGACGAAAGGCTCGGTGGTCTGATTGGTCCACTCTTTATAAGCACATTCTGGATTTCAATTCCTGGACATTTATTTTATGACATGAGGCTAATAAAACATTTGGTCAAACTTGCAACGGTCATTTGTGTCATATTATTATCTAACCTTTGTGCCCTGAAGATACACAAAACACATAACATTTTCAGGAAAAACCTAAATTTACATGTCAAATAAATCTTGGATACTTCTAGATCAGAGGTGTCATACTCAATCACTCGGCGGGCCAAAGCTCAAATCACAAGTAAGGTTGCGGGCCGACCAGGATAAACAATCAATAAGTTGAAAAGTAATCTTACATTTAAAAAATAAAATAAATGACAACAGAAAAAAAGCTTTAATAATAAAACATTATTCGCATACCAATTTTCGTTCCTATGCCAAATTGTCAGAGGTGGGTGTTTGGCACATTTTATTGTCATCAATAACAAGTAAGTTCGTTTATGTTGGGAGTAACGTTCTGTGTCATTGAGATTCTCAGGACTGACTGAAAGTGTTCACCAGTGAGACGACTCCCTGTGTCATGTTTTGTTAATCTTTATCACAGAAAACAGCTGCTCAAACAGATATTTGCTACCCGACATGCTCAAGGTTCGAGCCACATGTAGACGAAGCTGGGGCATTTCTTTAGTTGTGAAATTTATAGGCCCAACTGTGTCGTACTTTGCCTTTAGTGTCCCATTACACTGCAGGTCTATTAGCTTCATCTGCAAATTTACAGGTGCAGTTTCCACGTCTAGGACAAATTGGTTACGAAACATGACGAAGGGCCTTGCGAACTAGGCGCAAAGTAAGCTACGGTTTTCCTCAAAGTGTTCACTCGGAAACCCAATAGCGTTGACTTGGATATAATTGTAAACCGTTCAAGACCTCGCGGCCCTCGGAAACACAATAGCGTTGACTTGGATATAATTGTAAACCGTTCAAGACCTCGCGGCCCTCGGAAACACAATAGCGTTGACTTGGATATAATTGTAAACCGTTCAAGACCTCGCGGCCCTGATATTATTCTACGGCAGGCTGGATGTGGCCCGCGGGCCTTGAGTTTGAAACATTTGTTCTAGATAAAAATTCGTGTTGGAAATGGTATCGAAGGTTATAGAAGTGGTATCGAATAGGTATAGGCTTGGTATCGAATTAATATTTCAGAGGTATTGAACATGTAAAGCACAGGTATTGCAACTGGTAAAGAGATGGTATCTAATATGAATATAAAGAGGTTATGCAAAATGGATATAAAATGGGTATGGATTTGGTATACAAGTTGTATCGCACAGGATAAGAAATGATACTAAAACAGTTTTGTAAAGTTCTGACATAGAGTCTGGCGTCATTTGTGTAGCTAGGGTTGGTGTAACCCGGTGCGCTAAACTTTTTGTGTCCCCCCCCCCTCCCCACGATGGATTTCTTCTGGTTAAAATAAGTCCACAATAAGATAATGACAAGAACACCAAAAAAAAAAAGAAAGAATTGAAGGTCAGGAGGTAGATGTATTTAAGAACTGTAACAACGTTATCTATACTTATTCTTACATTAAATTTACTTTATTGAAAATGTTCCTTTCCCTGTTCCATGTGAAGGCTATTGACGTGTGATCGGTTCAGTGGCGTAGCATGGGTTTTTGGCGCCTGGGGACAAGATTCGCGCCCGGGAACAAGATCCATTTTTAGCGCCCCTTTTTCTTTTTTTCAACCCTCAAACCCATTATTTTCATCAATAAAATAATATCAAAGCACATTTTGGCGCCCCTAACTAGCTGGCGCCCGGGGACATCTGTCCCCCCCCTGCCCCCACCACGCTACGCCTCTGATCATGGATACGACCCCCACCACGCTACGCCTCTGGATCGGTTTATATTTTTCTGAAACACGTTTTATACCGTCCTGTTTGTCCTCTCTACCCTCTGTACACATGCACTTGGTCAAATAGACGTAACCCAACCCCCCCCCCCTCCCCCCCTGAGATGGTGTCACCCCTTAAGCTAAACCAGAGGCTGACGTTAATAGACTAAGGTGACTTATTACACAGGGACAGAACCAATCAATTTTACACAGGAACAAACCAATGTTACACAGTGACAATACCAATATTACACAGTGACGGGGCCCATATTACACAGTGACGGGGCCCATATTACACAGTGACGGGGCCCATATTACACAGTGTCAAGATCAATGTTACACGGTGACAAGAACAATATCACACAATGATAGGACCTATGTTATAGAGAGACAGGGCCAATGTTACACAAGGACAGGACCAATGTCAAACAATGACAGGAACAATGTCGCACAATGACAGGACCAATCTCATACAATGACAGGACCAATGTCACACAATGACAGGACCAATGTCACACAATGACAGGACCTATGTCACACAATGACAGGACCAATGTTACAGAGAGACAGGACCAATGTTACACAAAGACAGGACCAATGGCAAACAATGACCTAACCAATGTTAAAGAGAGACAGGACCAATCTCATACAATGACAGGACCAATGTCACACAATGACAGGACCAATGTTACAGAGAGACAGGACCAATGTTACACAATGACAGGACCAATCTCACACAATGACAGGACCTACATCACACAATGACATGACCTATGTTACACAATGACAGGGCCAATGTCACACAATGATAGGACTAATGTCACACAATGACCTAACCAATGTTACAGAGAGACAGGACCAATGTCACATAGTAGGAGAAAGAATTTTACACATTGACAGGCCCAATGTTACAAACTGACATGAAAAAGTATCACAATGACAGCTCAAATGCCACGCACCCACAGGGCCAGTGCTACACCATGACAGGACTTAAGGCGTACACAAATTGGCCCTGTCACATACAAAGATATACTTGGATACTACAGCGGTATGACCTCAGACTTACAATAACATAGTGCTAGTTGTGTCAGGGTATAGAAGCCATAGTGCTATTAGTGTCAGGATGTAGAAGCCATAGTGCTTTAGTGTCAGGATGTAGAAATCATGCTGGTCAGATTATCAACTATAGTAACGTGGGATGTCAGTTTTAGTGGTAAAGTTGTGTTTAAATGTCATTGGAGAAGGAAATCATCTAATGTTGACCAGACTACTTCTTCAATCATTTTTGTTCGGGCTTTTTAAAAAAACTGGACAAATAAATTATATGTAATGGCTAATTTATGACAGAGTTATGGTGTAGACCCTAGACAACAAGGGCCTCACCTTTATGACCGGGTTATGGTGTAGACCCTAGACGAAATGAGGCACAACTTCATGACAGAGTTAGGGGGTAGACAACAAGAGCGAGAACTTCATGACAGAGTTAGGGGGTAGACAACAAGAGCGAGAACTTCATGACAGAGTTAGGGGGTAGACAAGAAGAGCGAGAACTTCATGACAGAGTTAGGGGGTAGACAACAAGAGCGAGAACTTCATGACAGAGTTAGGGGGTAGACAACAAGAGCGAGAACTTCATGACAGAGTTAGGGGGTAGACAACAAGAGCGAGAACTTCATGACAGAGTTAGGGGGTAGACAACAAGAGCGAGAACTTCATGACAGAGTTAGGGGGTAGACAACAAGAGCGAGAACTTCATGACAGAGTTAGGGGGTAGACAACAAGAGCGAGAACTTCATAACAGAGTTAGGGGGAAGTCAACAAGAGCGAGAACTTCATGACAGAGTTAGGGGGTAGACAACAAGAGCGAGAACTTCATGACAGAGTTAGGGTGTAGACAACAAGAGCGAGAACTTCATGACAGAGTTAGGGGGTAGACAACAAGAGCGAGAACTTCATGACAGAGTTAGGGGGTAGACAACCATAGCGAGAACTTCATGACAGAGTTAGGGGGTAGACAACCATAGCGAGAACTTCATGACAGAGTTAGGGGGTAAAGAAGAAGAGCCAATACTTCAAGACAGAGTTAGTGTGTAGACAAGAAGAGTGAGAACTTCATGACAGATTTAGGGTGTAGTCAAGAAGAGACACCATTTTATGACAGAGTTAAGTTATAGACAAGAAGAGCCACAACTTCATGAATGAGTTATGGTGTAGACAACAAGATCCACGACTTTATGACAGAGTTTGGGTGTACACAAGAAGAGCTACAACTTCATAAATGAGTTGCGGTGTAGACAAGAAGAGCCACAACTTCATGAATGACTTATGGTGTAGACAAGAAGAGCCACAACTTCATGACAGAGTTATGGTGTAGACAAGAAGAGCCACAACTTCATGAATGAGTTATGGTATAGATAACAAGAGCCAAAACTTCATGACAGAGTTAGGGTGTACACAAGAAGAGCCACAACTTCATGACAGAGTTATTGCTTAGACAAGAAGAGTGACAACTTCTTGACTGAGTTAGGGTGTAGAAAAGAAGAGCCACAACTTCATGACAGAGTTAGGATGTAGATAAGAAGAGTCACAAATTCATAGCAGAGTTATGGTATAGACCCTAGTACTGAAGAGCCACAACTTTATGACAGAGTTACGGAGTAGATAAGAAGAGCCACAACTTCATGACAGAGTTAGGGAGTAGACAAGAACAGCCACAACTTCATGACAAAGTTATTGTTTAGACAAGAAGAGCCACCATTTTATGACAGAGTTAAGGTGAAGACAAGAAGAGCCACAACTTCATGACAGATTTAGGGTCCAGACAAGAAGAGCCACAACTTCATGACAGATTTAGGGTCCAGACAAGAAGAGCTAAAACTTCATTACAGAATTATGGTGTAAACAAGAATAGCCCGAAGTGTCCAAAAGCCGGTCGAGGGACTTTGCTACCAATGTTTTGAGATATCACCAGGGATGCCACTGAACGTTGCTACCAATGTTTAAAGCTATCACCAGGGATGCCACTGGACTTTGCTACCAATGTTTAGAGATATCACCAGGGATGCCACTGAACTTTGCTACCAATGTTTAGAGATATCACCAGGGATGCCACTGAACTTTGCTACCAATGTTTAGAGATATCACCAGGGATTCCACTGAACTTTGCTACCAATGTCTAGAGCTATCACCAGGGATGCCACTGAACTTTGCTACCAATGTTTAGAGATATCACCAGGGATGCCACTGAACTTTGCTCCAATGTTTAGAGATATCACCAGGGATGCCACTGAACTTTGCTCCAATGTTTAGAGATATCACCAGGGATGCCACTGAACTTTGCTCCAATGTTTAGAGATATCACCAGGGATGCCACTGGACCCCTAAAAAGCCTTTTAGAAAATGATCCTCCAAGATTATTTCGTTAGAATAAAGACGCTACTCTGTTGTGTCACAATGAAATTACTCGCAAGAAGAGAGCTGCCACATTCAAATAAAATAACCTTGTTGTTTGATTTAGACATAGTGTGTCACTTTGGGACACAAAATATGCGTGACTATTACATGCATGACTTACATACCTGACTTACATACCTGACTTCCATACCTGACTTATATACCTGACTTACACAGCTCACTTAATCTTATTTAGTTCACTCATGACTTTAATATGGACTTTAGTTCCACGACTTTATAATCGAAATGACATTAGTGTCTTTGCTTTTGTCCTCGTATTTCTACAACGAAGAAGAATGTTTGAGATTGTGTGTTACAATCAAGTTATTGATAAGGACATTGTGTGTTACAAGCAAGACATTGATAAGGACATTGTGTGTTACAAGCAAGACATTGATAAGGACATTGTGTGTTACAAGCAAGACATTGATAAGGACATTGTGTGTTACAAGCAAGACATTGATAAGGACATTTTGTGTTACAAGCAAGAAATTGATAAGGACATTATGTGTTACAAGCAAGACATTGATAAGGACATTGTGTTTGTACATCACATGGTAGTGACATTGTGTATAAATGGCAATGTAGTAACATTGTGTTGATAAGTGACACCAATAGTGACAGTTCGATTATGCAACACATGTACTATGATTTTAGTTTAATTTTGATGCGGCTTGTCCCGAACAGAGTAGTTTAATCTAAGGGATGTAATTGATACAATTCTTCTAAAGTGGTTTAAAATATTCGTTAACACCCTTGTGTCCCAACTTAACATGTACACAGACGTTGTTTAGAAAGCAGCACACTAAATATGAAACATAACACATTTAATTTTTCTTTAAAAACGAGTTTAGTTTATTATAAATTAATGTTATTTTAATACATTTTTTAAATAAAATTTTTTTTTTTTTTTAAGTGTCGTAAACAATGTTGTATTTATTAAAAAAAACATAAATTTCTTTATTAAAATAATCTCTTACATAAAGATTTTTCTAATAATAAATATATAAAAATTTGTTTTAACAAAAATAGGTATTGTTTTATTAATACTAAGTAAGGGCGTCATAAATATCAAAATGGTCCAAAATAAAAATTAAATAAAGGGGAACAACTGAAAACTAGTTTTTCTTATTGTTTTAGTTATTCCCCTTATCATATCACCGTTAGGCTTTGCAATCCATTGGCAGTCCATTGGCTGTCAGTTGGCTGTCAGTTGACTGTCACTTGGCTGTCAGTTGGCTGTTAGCTTGACATGTCAAAACGAGGGCAACTACTCAATCGGGCAAGATGAAGTTTTAAGAAACTTTTTAAATTAACTTTGACAATTTTCAATTTGGTAAACATCTTATTGTTGTCATTTATCCATTTAGATAATCTTGCAATGAGAAAGTTAGCTCAAAAAATGTCTTTTTAAAGGGATACCATATCCCCTTTGTGATCAAATCTCATTGAATGAAATCTATATGATATCTATCCTCTAACCCGATGGTACAATGGGTCATTTCCTTTAAGACTTCATCGTAACGGATACAAATTCTCCTGAATGCGTTTTCAGTAGACTGGTTCTGTCGACCTAGTGGCGATAATCAGTTCATTGGCCACCGTGTTGGATAGAGCTACGGATTGAACTAGTTAACAATAAGGTGAGTGGAACAGTATTTGGTATCCTCACAGCTGATAGTGCACTCACTGTATTGGGGACATTTCAGGATGCAAGAAATTACTCATTCTGGTAGGCTCATTGGTAGGCCCACGGCTAGGCCAAGATAGGCCAACTGATAGGCCAACTGATAGGCCAACTGATAGTTTGACCAATCCCCTTACATTACCCTTCAATTTTCCTTACATTCCACTTACATTTCCCTTACATTCCGCTTGACATTCCCCTTACGTGTATCAAGAAAATAAAGGTCAAATTTGTTGTGGTTAAAATGTTGTTGTTTTTTGTAAATATCAGAATTGTCTTAAATTGACCGAAGTCAATGTCATATTGTGCTACACATGTCAACAGAACTGTAACTTATTGAAATGTCATATTGTGCTACACATGTCAACTTAACTTGAACTGATTAAAATGTGACATCCTGCTACACATGTCAACATAACTTGAACTGATTGATTACAATGTAAGAAGCTGGCGACTTCTAGACGACTACCCCACAACCTGACTTTACATAGGACAAACAAATAAACTATTCACTACATGAAATACTAATATCATTGAAAGTTGTTGAGATGAACGGATTGGTTTTTACTCCTGTGATTAGATTGTCTCTTAAATCTCTGTAAAAAAAACTTGGTGCAATTGCAAGGACATACATTAATAAGTCAAAGATTGTATATTATCCATAGTCCGATTATTGATAAAGTCTTCCATATCCTGTACTCTATATCTTTTCCTCCATATCCTGTCCTCCATATCCTGTCCTCCATATCCTGTAGTCACTATCCTGTAGTCCATATCCTGTCCTCCATATCCTGTCCTCCATATCCTGTCCTCCATATCCTGTCCTCCATATCTGGTCCTCCATATCCTGTCCTCCATATCCTGTCCTCCATATCCTGTCCTCCATATCCTGTCCTCCATATCTTGTCCTCCATATCTTGTCCTCCATATCCTGTCCTCCATATCCTGTCCACCATATCCTGTCCTCCATATCCTGTCCTCCATATCCTGTCCTCCATTTCCTGTCCTCCATATCCTGTCCTCTGCGCTATTTGTATCTGACAAGATGTTTCCAACGCTTTGAACAAAAGGGAGATTACCACAGCAGGTGTAGGTGGCCGGAATGTGTCCTCGGGATGACAGCGGCGTCTCCTCCGTCAGGGTTGGTGGGTACAACCGGTTCAAGCTAAACAGTAGGGGCACCGAGATTCTTCAGACAAGAATTTCTTTAATCTCTACAACCATGAATGGCATTTAGAGTATCAACAAAATAGAAGTTGTAAGCTATAAGGGACACCTTTAAACTTTAAACACTTTTTAAGTTCAAGTTTATTATTATTTTTTATAATCCTTCCCTACAAAGCCAGATTAAAGACAGCTGAAGTAGACATTGACGTCGGGGGCCGTTCCCGTTTCAATTGATGTTGAACCAGCGCACACCAAGTACCAGGATTTAAAGACCATTCTCAGTTTTACAAATGTACTCACCAATCTCGATTAGAACTTTATTTATCAATTTAAAACAATATGATCCTCATTCCTAATTGGGTCCTGTTAGTTATTATATGATCCTCATTCCTAATTGGGTAATGTTAGTTATTATATGATCCTCATTCCAAAATGGGCAATGTTAGTTAGTATATGTTCCTCATTCCTAACTGGGTCATGTTAGTTATTATATGATCCTCATTCCTAATTGGGTGATGTTAGTTATTATATGATCCTCATTCCTAATTGGATCATGTTAGTTATTATATGATCCTTATTCCAAATTGGGCCATGTTAGTTATTATATGATCCTCATTCCTCATTGGGCGATGTTAGTTATTATATGATCCTCATTCCTATTTTGGCGATGTTAGTTATTATATGATCCTCATTCCTAATTGGGTCATGTTAGTTATGATATGATACTCATTCCTAATTGGGCGATGTTATTTATTATATGATCCTCATTCCAAATTGGATCATGTTAGTTATGATATGATCCTCATTCCCAATTGGGCGATGTTAGTTAGTTTATGATCCTCATTCCAAATTTGGCGATTTTAGTTATGATATGATCCTCATTTCTTATTGGGCGATGTTAGTTATGATATGATCCTTATTCCTAATTGGGCGATGTTACTTATTATATGATCCTCATTCTAATTGGACGATGTTAGTTATGATATGATCCTTATTCCCAATTGGGCGATGTTACTTATTATATGATCCTCATTCCTAATTGGACGATGTTAGTTATGATATGATCCTTATTCCCAATTGGGCGATGTTACTTATTATATGATCCTCATTCCTAATTGGGCGATGTTAGTTATGATATGATTCTCATTCCCAATTGGGCAATTTTAGTTATTATATGATCCTCATTCCTACTTGGGTCATGTTAGTTATTATATGATCCTCATTCCTAATTGGGTCATGTTAGTTATTATATGATCCTCATTCCAAATTGGGTCATGTTAGTTATGATATGATCCTCATTCCTAATTTAGCGATGTTAGTTATTATTTGATCCTCATTCCAAATTGGGTCATGTTAGTTATTATATGATCTTCATTCCTAATTGGCCGATGTTAGTTATGATATTATCCTCATTCCTAAGTGTGTCATGTCAGGTATTCCTCGGATAGTGGCCTTACAACAATCTTTGAGATGGGTATTCTCGTTAACTTGTATTGAAATGTGTCCCCATTACAATCAGGAGGGACTTGGAAAGACTTTACCTCTTCACTATTTGGGGCCTGGCGCCAAAAGAACGAAATCGTTAATACTTTATATCAATTGGTCATGTGGGTTTTGTGGGTCATTTGGGTAATGTGCGTCTTGTGGGTAAAAGTGGGTCATACGGGTCATGTGGGTATTGTGGGTTATGTGGTTCATGTGAGTATTGTGGGTTATGTGGATCATGTGGGACATGTGGGTATTGTGGGTATTTTAGTTTAGATAACAAACAAACTTTATTTTCGAAATTGTCCAATTTTTTTACAAAAATTGCTATTTTTTTCTTTTTTTTTTTTTTGAAAAACGCAAAAGATTGACTTAAGCTTTTCATATCAAATAAAATGTGGACACCCCCCCCCCCCTCTCCAAATCCCATGGTATGTTTACCATGTGTGGCAACAAGTGACGTCGACGCTGGCAATGTTCCCCAAGGCTTCCTGCAGAGCTTTGGAGATTTTTAAGCAGAGCCTCCTCCACTCATTTGGAAAGTTCAAGAAAGTTTTAAAAATAATTTTAAATCTAATTAGAGGAAAATAATCGATTTTTTTTTTAATCAAACGTTCTAAATGAGGTAGAACTTTCAAAAAAACTTTTAAAAATAACTTTTAAAAATAGCATGAAGCAAATTAGTCATTCAGTTCAAGATTATTTGAATGCTAAAACATCAAAAGACTAAATGCTCTAACTCAAGACGTGGACCACTGACCTGGACGAAAAAGAACCCTGGTGGTGTGGGGGGGGGGGGGGGTGGGGGTCCCCAGCGGGGGGGGGGGGGCGGGGGGAGCCCCGCTCTAAAACGGGACTTTTTTTTTTTTTTTTTTTTTAATCCCCTAGAATAATTATTTATTTAAAATGCGTGCGCCAAACTAATGTGCACCGAAATTCTTCCTTTAACAGAGGTTGAAAAGTGCACCATTTTGAATAAAAGCTGATTAAAATGCCCAGACCAAGATATAACTTAACTTGAACTTCTAGGGAAGTCATTAATTTTTTATTTTTTTTTAAATTTAATTTAGCCTCTATTTTATAAAAAACAGCTTCTGGGATAAGGAGATTATAACCAAACTTTCCAGGTGCCATCTGTAGGCCATGAGGACTGACCACGTCAAATTCAGTTGAGATCACTCGCTTTATTTGCTATTGATTGATTTACCGATTGACAAACATACAAACAAACAAACATCACACTGAGCTTTATAATCTATTAGAAATAAAACTATTTCAATTTTATTTTAAAAATGTAAATAAAATATGAGCCCCATTTCAAAGTTTGCCAGACGGTTGCCGGACGGTTGCCAGACGGTTGCCAGACGGTTGCCAGACGGTTGCCAGACGGTTGCCGGACGGTTGCCAGACGGTTGCCAGACATCGTTGGACTGCACGCTGGTTGTCGGCTCCATCGCTGGCCACTGCCACCAAAGTCTTTCGTTGCGGTTCAGTGGTGCCGCAGGGCGCCGAGAGCCGTGCCGTGCAAACCTTTCAAACCTCCTAAATCAAAGGATCCCATAGACAACGTCTGCATATGTAAAACATCATATTATGTCACGCCACCCAGGGCGCAGTTTTGACTGATCGCCGGTGAGCTTCGGATATCACAGTGAAAGGGCCGTCGCTGGCGCCCCTGAACGCCCGTGGTGTTTGGGGGTATCACGCGTCACGCTTGACAATGCTCCTTCAAGACGCGCCATTTCAGCAGCTGCTGTAGCAGCAAGATGACAGCGAATAGTGACAATTTGGCCCATTGAAATGAAATAAGGGAGGCCACTCACTCTAACGTGGCTCTTAATCTCGACAAGCGATTCCAAACGTCATAGGTGCGTACGGTCAAATGTCTATTGTCGATTTACGATTTCCGCCATTCTCTGTTGTTTTTTTTTCACACTTTTCAAACGCGCCAAGGTTCACGCGCCAAGGCTAACCATGGCGCGCGCGCGCGGTTTTAGCACTGTTGCAATCTGGGTATCTAACCACGTGACGCTATAGCTCACCTGAACCAGGCATACGGAAGCTAGAACATTCATGTTGTCAGACCGAGATGTTTTTTTCCATATCACATGATGACTGTTGAATAGATGGCTTTAAGAAAAAAACGCTTGGAAAAACATGCAGTAATTCCGTGACGTCATTGCAACTGGTCAAGGGGATAAATGTAACGTCTGCTTATGTGGGCGTCGGAAAGGGGGACAGGAAATGAAACATGGAAGGGGGGGGGTAGGGGTGGAACAAGGGAGAGGGCGAGGAACGGGCCTATTAATGACCACAATAGGTCTCAACCAAATTGCCAATGTGCTTAGAGAATTGTTCAGTTTTTCTGTTCGAAAAGTTAAATGTTTTAATACATGCACCGACGCGGTCAACGAATGGATTGTTCACGTTTCAGCAACATGTCAGCAGGATAGGTAAGGAAAATGACAGTGACAGTTTTGTGATATCAGTCAATCTGAGGAATGTAGATATATCTACCTTTTACGGTGCCCCACCCCACATGGGTCACTTCTTGTCTCACACCTCATGTATTACGTTGAATGTCATTCCTCGAGCAACTATCTGTCCCACCCTATGCCCTAGCAAATGTGCCAAATCTTGCATCATTCTATTCCCCACCCCATATCACACCCTATGTCCCACCCCATGTCATACACTATGTGCAACCCCCATGTCCCAACCCGTGTCACACCCAATGTCCCACCCCTTGTCACACAATATGCGCAACCCCATGTCACACCCTATGTGCCACCCCATGCCCCACCCCATGCCCCACCCCATGTCCCACCCCATGTCCCACCCCATGTTCCAGCCATGTCCCACCCATGTCCCACCCCATGTCACATCCCATATCCCACCCGCTGTCACACACTATTGCCACCCCCATATCCTACCACATGTCACAACCCAAGTCCCACCCATGTCCAACCCCATGTCCCGAATCATGTCACACCCCATGTCACACCCAATGTGCCACCCTATGTTCAACACCATGTCCAACCCTATGTCCCACCCCATGTCACAACCTATGTGCCACCTTATGTCCCACCCCATATCAGACCCCATGTGCCACCCCATATCCCACCCTATGTTACGCCCCATGTCACACCCTATGTGCCAACCTATGTCCCACCCCATGTCACACCCCATGCCCCACCACATGTCACACCCTATTGCCACCCTATGTAACACCCATGTCCCACCCTATACCCCACCCCATGCCCTACCCTATTTCCCACCCATGTCACACCCTATGTGCCACACTATGTCCCACCCCATGACACCCCATGTCACACCCTATGTCCCACCGTTTGTCTCACCCCATGTCACATCCCATGTCACACCCTAAGTCCCACCCGACGTCCCAGCCCATGTCCCAAACCATGCCCCACCCTATGTGCCACCCTAAGGGCCACCCTATGTCCCACCCCATGTCGCACCCCATGTTCCAACCCATGCCCCACCCATGTCTAGCCCTATGTCCCACCCTATGCCCCGACCTCTGTCACAACCTATGCCCCACCCTTTGTCACACCCTATGTCCCACCTTTTGTCCCACCCTAATTCACAACCTATGTCCCACCTTATGTTCCACCCTATCTCCCACCCTATGTCACACCATGTCCCACCCTATATCCCACCCTATGCCCCACCCTATGTCCCACCCTATGTCCCACCTTTTGTCCCACCCTAATTCACAACCTATGCCCCACCTTTGTCACATCCTATGTTCCACCCTATCTCTTACCCTATGCCCCACCTCATGTCACACCCTATGTCTCACCCCATGCCCCACCCTATATCCCACCCAATGCCCCACCCTTGTCCCACCCCATGTCTTACCCTATGTCCCATTCTATGCCCCACCAAATGTCACACCCTATGTGCCCCCCATGTCCCACCCCATGTCCCACCCCATGTCTTACCCTATGTCCCATTCTATGCCCCACCCCATGCCCCACCCTATGTCACACCCTATGTCCCAACCCATGTCCCACCCTATGTCCCACCCCATGTCACACCCTATGTCACACCCTATGCCCCACCCTATGTCACACCCTGTGCCCCACCCCATGTTCCACCCCATGTCAAGCCCTATGTGCCACCCATGTGCTACCCCATGTCCCACCCCACGTCCACCCCATGTTCCACCCCATGTCCTACCTCATGTCCCACCCTATGTGCCACCCCATGTCACACCCTAAGCCCCACCCCATGTCACACCCTAAGCCCCACCCCACGTCACACACTATGTCCCACCCCATGTCATACCCCATGACCCACCCCATGTCACACCCCATGTCCCACGATATGTCCCACACTCTGACCCACTCTGTGTCCCATCTCATCACCACTGACCCACACCCAATGGCCTGTAGAGTGTTGCTCATCGGTGTAAGCCCACGGATATTTTGGCACGTGACGTTAACCTAATTTAATGCTGCTCCAGCGTTGTCTAAATGCTGCATTATGTCCCTATTGACAATACCTGGCTCTGTCCCCGGCCGTTAGCCTCCTTTTGTTAGCAGACGACGAATCGCAGCGACGGCCTCAAATTGTCAACCCCCCCCCCGCCCCCCCGTCCCTCCCCCCCCGCCCCCCCGCCCCCCTCCCAATTTTTACAAGCAGTACGCTAAGTGTAAGGTTGTCCCAGAGAAAGAAAAATATTTCTATTTCTACCTCCCAATTTTTACAAGCAGTACGCTAAGTGTAAGGTTGTCCCAGAGAAAGAAAAATATTTCTATTTCTTAGCAAACATTTAAAATACATTTTATAAAGTAACCAGTGCACTCCGTACACTCAGAACACTCCATACACTCCATACCCTCAATACACTCATTACACTCCATACACTCCGTACACTCCATACACTCCATACACTCAATACACTCCATGGACCCAATATACTCATTACAATCCATACTTTCTATACATTCAATACACCCAATACACTCCTTACACTCAATACACTCCATATACTCCTTACACTCAACACATTCAGAACACAATCAAGATTGTAGATTTTTCTGAATCTCTTAAGCATATCTTTCACCCCAAGGCCGCCATTGCAGTCGAGTGTTTGTCACTACCATGATGTAACTGTCAGATATTACTCGATTTTGAATGAATGAGCAGGCCTGCACAACATACGGCCCGCCAGCACAACATACGGCCCGCCAGCACAACATACGGCCCGCCAGCACAACATACGGCCCGCCAGCACAACATACGGCCCGCCAGCACAACATACGGCCCGCCAGCACCCAGTTTGCGGCCCGCGATGTAATAAAATATTCTGTAATCTTTTTATTTCTTAATTGCGTTCCCCCTTGTCTTATTTTCTTTCGGCCCGCACAAGTTTTTCATAAAGTATTACGGCCCGCCTTACATTTTGAGTTGTGCAGGCCTGACTTAGAGAGAAGGTGTTCTAATTATAATAATGAAATACAGATGCTATGTTCAAATGATCATATTACCATACATATAATGTATTCCAATTATCATAGTAACATAAAGATAACATGTTTATATTATCATAATAAAATATACATTTCTGCATGCATCTCCTATTCTTAAAAGGCCGCCAGATGTCTTAATTAGATCCTAATCTTATAATGACCGTCAGATGTCTCTATCTATCTTTTGGTCTTAAATGTCCAGAAGATTTCTGTAACTGTCTCTTAATCTTCAAATGTCCAGCAGATGTCTGTATCTAACTCTTAGTCTTCAAATCTCCAGTAGATGTCTGTATCTATCTCCTAGTTTTGAAAGATTGGCCAGTTATCTCCTCGTATCACCTAGTCTTAAAATTACCTCTGCGCCATTCGTCAGTGGTGTCCAAAACTTGGCCCATTGTCGTGGCGGGCATCCCTTGTACGCATTGTTGGCCATCAAAACAAGTTTGGGACAAATCATGGAAACACCTTGATACCAAGTCATGGAAACACCTTGACACAAGTCATGGAAACACCTTGACACAAGTCATGGAAACACCTTGACACAAGTCATGAAACACCTTGACACAACTCATGGAAACACCTTGACACAAGTCATGCAAACACCTTTACACAAGTCATGGAAACACCTTGACACCAAGTCATGGAAAAACATTGACATCAAGTCATGAAAGCACCTTGACGCCAAGTCATGGAAAAACCTTGACATCAAGTTATGGAAACACCTTGGCACCAAGTCATGGAAACACATTGACACAAGTCATGGAAACACCTTGACACAAGTCATGGAAACACCTTGACTCAAGTCATGGAAACACCTTGACACAAGTCATGGAAACACCTTGACACAAGTCATGGAAACACCATTACACCATTCATGGAAAAACCTTGACATCAAGTCATGGAAGCACCATGACGCCAAGTCATGGAAACACCTTGGCACCAAGTCATGGAAACACCTTGACACAATTCATGGAAACACCTTGACACAAGTCATGGAAACACCTTGACACAAGTCATGGAAACACCTTTACACAAGTCATGGAAACACCTTGACACCAAGTCATGAAAACCTCTTGACGCCTAGTCATGGAAACACCTTGACACAAGTCATGGAAACACCTTGACACCAAGTCATGGAAACACCTTGACACCAAGTCATGAAAACCTCTTGACGCCAAGTCATGGAAACACCTTGACACCAAGTCATGGAAACACCTTGACACCAAGTCATGGAAACCCCTACACTATTTTGTATCAATGTATTAACGTCTCAAGCCTATGACAATTATCCACAAATATCCAGAACCCCAATGCGCCTTTTTGATGTTGTTAGCTGGTTGTCGTAGGTGTGACTTAGGGTTAACTTTACTTTGCTCTATGAAATAATTTAGAATCCTAATAAATTGTTATAATAAAATTATACCCCCCTCCCCAGCTCTCTTCCCCGTCAAACTTTCCATTTAATTTATGAAAATATCACAAGTTTATTTTGTGCATAAAACCTGGTGTTTGTCGTACGCCTCATACTCATATAAACGCAAAAGACAATCCTAAGGGACATAACGCTCATGGTACAAGTACAATGGATTAGGTATTTTAGGTTCATCAAATAATGATTTTATTTGTAGTATTGACTCTTATAATCACACCAATCGATATCTATCATCCTGTATCAACACTGTCATCTTCAATCCTCAACTGTCATTCTAAATCCACATAGATCATCCTCTAATCAACATCTGTCATTTTCCATCAATATATGTCATCGTCAATCCACCTATAGCCTCCTCTATTCCCATCTAGCATCCTATATCCACATATATTATCCTCTTTTCACATCTGTCATCGTCTGTCCACATCCATCATCATGTATCCAAATCCAACCACTTATAACCACATCTAGCAACCTAGCCACTTCTATCCACATCTAGCAACCTAGCCACTTATATCCACATCTATCAACCTACCCACTTTTATCCACATCTATCAACCTATCCACTTTTATCCACATCTATCAATCTATCCACTTTTATCCACATCTAAACACAATAAACCATATATCAAATAATATTTATTTAGACACACCAGGTTACTTTTATTCACGTCCCTTCAATTGGATTGACCCACGATCATCAACTAGACAAACCCACAGTGTTCTACTCGGACTGACCCACAATCTTCTACTTGGACCGACTCAAAATCTTCTACTTGGATCGACCCACAATCTTCTACTTGGACCGACTCAAAATCTTCTACTTGGATCGACCGACAATCTTCTACTTGGACCGACTCAAAATCTTCTACTTGGATCGACCCACAATCTTCTATTTGGATCGACCCACAATGTTCTGCTTGGACCGACCCACAATTTCCAACATGGACTGACCCACAATGTTCTACTTGGACCGACCCACAATCTTCAACTTGGACGCTGGGTGTTAGAAGATGAACCTTCGACCCACAATCTTCTACTTGGATCGACCCACAATCTTCTACTTGGATCGACCCACAATCTTCTACTTGGATCGACCCACAATCTTCTACTTGGATCGACCCACAATCTTCTACTTGGATCGACCCATAATCATCGATTGGACCGACCCACAATTTCCAACATGGACCGACCCACAATGTTCTGCTTGGACCGACCCACAATTTCCAACATGGACCGACCCACAATGTTCTACTTGGACCGACCCACAATGTTCTACTTGGACCGACCCGCAATGTTCTACTTGGACCGACCCACAATGTTCTACTTGGACCGACCCACAATCCTTCAAAAAAGCAACTCTTAACTGCTAGACAAATGCCGCAACACTTGTTTCTCTGGGTCACTGTGGAGTGATGTGATCTCTAATTACTTTTCAACCTTACATTTTTAAGACAATGTTTGCGATATATGTCGGTACAAATCTTAAACTTGTAAGACAATGTTTGGAATACATAAAGAACAATTCTTACATTTGTAAGGATATGTTTGGGATATATGTCGATACAGTATAGAACATTTGTAAGCTTAGTGTTTGGGATATATGTAGGTGAAATTCTTACATTTGTAAGGATATATTTGGGATATATTTAAATAAATTCTTAAATTTTTAAGGATATGTTTGCAATGTATGTAATGTTCAGTTCGTGAATTAGTGAGACGACAAATAAAACGACAAAATAAATGTGTGTTTTGTATTGTGTGTTGTGTGTTGTGTGAAATCTTTACTCACTATCTAGCGAGGAGTTCAAATTATAACTGGATAAAGTTCTCATCAATTCTCCTAAAATTTATTTCTTTTTTTTTTTTACCAAACATTAGACACATACACTATATAAACACTCAAGTACGTCTAGACTTTATATTTGAGCTTCCAGTACATTTTTTAAAACGTTTAAACTTTGGATGCTCAGTGGTTGTCAAACTTCCTTTTGCCACAAACGTTTAATACAGTTCCTCATGTTGCGGTGCCCCGAATCACAAAAGTGTATTTGTCCTGTCTTCATTAGTATGTGTTGTCCGATGGTCTTAGGCGACCACCGTGTAAAGGTCGATTGACCCCCAAAAGGGGTCGTGACCAACAGCTTAGAGCCGCTGCTCTACATGATGTTTGAAAACGGACCCCAGCCAGTGTGAAAGAAAATACTCAACTGGTTAAATGTGTATATCTCATGTCTTCATATCGTTCAGTCACCAGAAGCAAGTCCAGTATGTGCCAAGTCTTTAAAATTTAAAAAAAAAAAAAAAAAAAATCCAGATGACGCCTAATGTAATAGGGTAACTTGGGCTAATCTATCGAGTTCAACTCTTGTCCCAACGAAAGTGGCCACTATCTGGGACAATACCTAAAAGAAAATACTCAACTGGTTAAATGTGTATATCTCATGTCTTCATATCGTTCAGTCACCAGAAGCAAGTCCAGTATGTGCCAAGTCTTTAAAATTTAAAAAAAAAAAAAAAAAAAAAAAAATCCAGATGACGCCTAATGTAATAGGGTAACTTGGGCTAATCTATCGAGTTCAACTCTTGTCCCAACGAAAGTGGCCACTATCTGGGACAATACCTTCGGATATTTACGAGTATCGAAGTAGTGACGCTAAAGATTTAGTGAGAATATTTCTCTGATTTACTGCCCTAAAATTTAGTGTTTGGATTGCAAACCTCACCGCGTTGATAATCTTGGGTGTAGCTTTGAAAGTCTTTGAGACGTTGTTTGTACAATGCAGGATCGCGATCATCGTCCCATGGGAGATCAAACGGCTGATTCAAGCATTTGGTTCCTACCAGACCCATCAAAACCGCGTACATTTTCCTGGCGCTGTCCACAGATCAAGTACAACTTACAAAATAACAGATAGCTTGACAACAGTGCTGAGATTACTTCCCCACCCCCCCACCCCCCAATGAGTTATGGTTTTGATATGAATTTTTTAAAAGTGTGTTTAGTTTAGAGCAAATATGGGATGTGTTTAGTTGAGAGCGAATATGTGATGTGTTTAGTTGAGAGCGAATATGTGATGTTTTTAGTTGAGAGCGAATATGTGATGTGTTTAGTTGAGAGCGAATATGTGATGTATTAAGTTGGGAGCGCATATGTGATGTGTTTAGTTGGGAGCGAATATGTGATGTGTTTAGTTGGGAGCGAATATGTGATGTGTTTAGTTTGAGAGCGAATATGTGATGTGTTTAGTTGAGAACGAATATGAGATGTGTTTAGTTGAGAGCGAATATGTGATGTGTTAAGTTCGGAGCGAATATGTGATGTGTTTAGTTTAGGGTGAATATGTGATGTGTTTAGTTGAGAGCGAATATGTGATGTGTTTAGTTGAGAGCGAATATGTGATGTGTTTAGTTGAGAGCGAATATGAGATGTGTTTAGTTGAGAGCGAATATGTGATGTGTTTAGTTGAGAGCAAATATGTGATGTGTTTAGTTGGGAGCGAATATGTGATATGTTTAGTTGAGAGCGAATATGTGATGTGTTTAGTTGAGAGCGAATATGTGATGTGTTTAGTTGAGAGCGAATATGTGATGTGTTAAGTTGGGAGCGAATATGTGATGTGTTTAGTTTGGAGCGAATATGTGATGTGTTTAGTTGGGAGCGAATATGTGATGTGTTTAGTTTGAGAGCGAATATGTGATGTGTTTAGTTGAGAGCGAATATGAGATGTGTTTAGTTGAGAGCGAATATGTGATGTGTTTAGTTGAGTGCAAATACGTGATGTGTTTAGTTGGGAGCGAATATGTGATGTGTTAAGTTCGGAGCGAATATGTGATGTGTTTAGTTTAGGGTGAATATGTGATGTGTTTAGTTGAGAGCGAATATGTGATGTGTTTAGTTGAGAGCAAATATGTGATGTGTTTAGTTGAGAGCGAATATGTGATGTGTTTAGTTTGAAAGCGAATATGTGATGTGTTTAGTTGGGAGCGAATATGTAATATGTTTAGTTGAGAGCGAATATTTGATGTGTTTAGTTGAGAGCGAATATGTGATGTGTTTAGTTGGGAGCGAATATGTGATGTGTTAAGTTCGGAGCGAATATGTGATGTGTTTAGTTTAGGGTGAATATGTGATGTGTTTAGTTGAGAGCGAATATGTGATGTGTTTAGTTGAGAGCAAATATGTGATGTGTTTAGTTGAGAGCGAATATGTGATGTGTTTAGTTTGAAAGCGAATATGTGATGTGTTTAGTTGGGAGCGAATATGTAATATGTTTAGTTGAGAGCGAATATTTGATGTGTTTAGTTGAGAGCGAATATGTGATGTGTTTAGTTGGGAGCGAATATGTGATGTGTTAAGTTCGGAGCGAATATGTGATGTGTTTAGTTTAGGGTGAATATGTGATGTGTTTAGTTGAGAGCGAATATGTGATGTGTTTAGTTGAGAGCAAATATGTGATGTGTTTAGTTGAGAGCGAATATGTGATTTGTTTATTTGAGAGCGAATATGTGATGTGTTTATTTGAGAGCGAATATGTGATGTGTTTAGTTGAGAGCAAGTATGTGATGTGTTTAGTTCAGAGTGACTGAAAAGTTCCCCCTTTCCCCTTCAGATGTGGATAATGGAAATATTTATAGAGCTGGATACTGGCAATATCCATAGACGTGGATACAACAACATTCCTGTCATATGGCTCTATTTCTATAGTTCTATCACTTCCATTGTCATTAAAAAAAACTCGTATTGAGAACGAGGCTATAACATCCTCCCTCCACCGACTCAATAACCTTTCGACCTTTGAACTCATCCCCTTCCGACCGATCTCAAAGTGTTTGAACAACATACATAAAATATTTGTGTTCAAATTTAATGTCTTTTCTTAACGCTAGAACGAGACGGGGAAAAGCCCTTGCTACAAGCTGGTGGCCATTGTCTCTTTAGTCACGTCATCATTGTTAGCTCCCCTTGCAACTCAGCCATTTTGTTGCAGAAAGTACCACGGCGTCTGTGTCCACATATTTATGGTCCAATGTTCCACATGCACGCTCCGCGGCGTTGCTAAGAGATCACGCTTAGGCGTCCAACAGCGCGTGAATTTTTATTGCGGTCAGCTTATTGGTCAGCGGGACAAGCCAGAATTCCACGTTATGCTAAGTGGCCGCTGGACATTGAGCCGTGACACCTTCAAAGCAAACATTTATTTTAGCGGCGCAGAGGATGTGAAGAAAGAAATCCGACCCACTTGCAAAGACTCGGACAGCTACGACAAGAGTACAACAGATCTAACAGCTTTCGATGCAAACATATGTCTATTGCTCTGCCACTAAATCTATCCTTAGTTCTGTCTATAGCGCTGCTCATTGCTATGTCACTAGATCTGCTTTTAGCACCGTTTCTCGCTCTATCCGTAGCTCTATCTTTAGCTTTGTTTTTAGCTCTATCCATCGTTTAGTCCTTAGATCTGTCTATATCACAGTCCAATTTTTTTGTGTCAATCTCTGATTTTAGTCGTGTCTTTAGGTCTGTCCTTTGCTTAATGTATAGCTGTAATATTAGCTATGACTATAGCTCGGTTTATTGCTCTGTCTCGAGCTCTGCCTCCAGCTTCGTCTCTACTTCTGTCTCTAGATCCGTCTTGTATCACTATGTCTAGCTCTATTTTAGCTCTGTCATTTGCTCTGACTGTAGTCTGTCACTTGCTCTGACTGTAGTCTGTCACTTGCTCTGTCTCTAGATCTGATGAGCAGTTATATCCGATCTCGAATCATAGCAATGGAAAATTTGCTGAAATTAAGAAAATATTTTGGGAACTGCGTTTAGAAACGATAGATTTTATCTGTGACTATATGGCAAATAGATTTGATCAGTGAATATATCGCAGATAGATTAGATCTATGACTACATAGCAGATAGATTTGATCAGTGACTACATGGCAGATAGATTTGATCAGTGCCTACATGGCAGATAGATTTGATCAGTGACTACATGTCAGATAGATTTGATCATTGACTACATGTCAGATAGATTTGATCATTGACTAATGGCAGATAGATTTGATCTGTGACTACATGGCAGATAGATTTGATCACTGAATATATGGCAGATAGATTTGATCAGTGACTATATGGAAGATAGATTTGATCAGTGAATACATGGAAGAGACATTTGATCAGTGATTACATGAAAGATAGATTTGATCAGTGGCTACATGGAAGATATATTTGATTAATGGCTTCATGGCAGATAGATTTGATCAGTGACTACATGGCAGATAGATTTGCTCAGTGACTATAAGAAAGATAGATTTGATCAGTGGCTTCATGGCAGATAGATTTGATCAGTGACTACATGGCAGATAGATTTGCTCAGTGACTATAAGGAAGATAGATTTGATCAGTGGCTTCATCGCAGATAGATTTGATCAGTGACTATATGGCAGATAGATTTGCTCAGTGACTATCAGGAAGATAGATTTGATCAGTGCATTAAACCAGAGTTAAACAGGGCCAATGACCTTTTAAGCCTAAGACCAGACTTCCCCATGAACCCCAAAGCCTCAGACCAGAGTTAATTATGACCTTGACCCTCAATGTAACAGACAAGAGTGACAAACCATTCCATTGAACGTCAAAAGTCACAGGCAAAAACACACCCCAAAAAATATTGGCACCGCGTAACACCTGGAATATGGGGGACCATCACCCCCCACTCCCCCCATCAGTCACACCCAATAAAACAAATACACGCTCTGACCGTAGTAAACGTGAGCGAATCTGTAATCCAATACGGCCCCAGAGAGGGTTGGCCTCCAAAACAGATTGAAAGCTATTGAGGCTATTGACACGGAGGCGATGTGGTTCCCAAAGTCATTAACCCATGGAGGTTGTGTTAATGGGGGCCTCATGATTTATTGGCAGGTAACAATTAGTACTGGAGTTGGGTTGAGGGTGGGGGAAGCGTTGGGGGCGGGGGAGGTTGTGTTTGGGGGGGGGGGGCATCATCAGGGAGTGCTCAAAATGACCGCGTGTTCTCATAGTCGTGCTTTTAATGCAATTCATGTCGCACACTGACAAGAAAGTTTTCACTAAAGTGACAAGACAGTGGTCCCACACTGACAAGACAATTGTCCCCCACTGACAGGACAGTTGAACCCACACTGACAAGACAGTGGTCCCTTACTGACAAGAGAGTTGTCCTAGATTGATAAGAAAATTGTCACAGCTATCTTATGGGGCCAGCTTTCAAAAGAGTGGGTGACAATTAGTGAAAGTAGCTGACGTATTGTTTCGGGAGACCATGATAAAATAATGGATCAATGCAAAGTTTCTGTGTCAACATCTTAACCCAACCTCCTCTCATGGGAAATGGGGTGGGGACATTCATCCCATCTCCTCTCAGAGGGGGGCTTCAAACAACCTCCTTTCAGGGTGGCTTCACCCAACCTCCTCTCAGGAAGGGGGCTTAACGCAACCTCCTCTCAAGGGGGGGGGGAGCTTCACCCAACCTCTTCTCACGGCAGCTTCACCCAAACTCCTCTCAGGGTGCGGGCTTCACCCAATCTCCTCTCAAGAGGGTTTCACCCAACTTCCTCTCAAGGGGGCTTCACCCAACCTCTTCTCATGGGGGACTTCACCCAACCTCCTTTCAGGAGGGGCTGCACCGACTCTTCTCTCAAGGGGGGGGGGGCTTCACCCACTCTCCTCTCAGGGGTGGGGGGCTTCACGCAACCTCCTCTCGGGTATTGTATTAAAAAATGTATTTTAACATGGGGGACTTCACCCAACCTCCTTTCAGGAGGGGCTGCACCGACTCTTCTCTCAAGGGGGGGGGGCTTCACCCACTCTCCTCTCAGGGGTGGGGGGCTTCACGCAACCTCCTCTCGTGTATTGTATTAAAAAATGTATTTTAAATTCCAAGATAAATAACATGATCCATATCTATATGCATGGAGTTTGCAATGTCTTTTGTAGGAGTAGAGAGTTACTAGTGGAATATTAGATAGTTACCATTAGAGTATAGATTGCTACCACTAGAGTATGGAAAGTTTATGGTAGAGTGGCGATAGTTACTAGTAGAGCATAGATAGTTACTAGTGTAGTATAGATAATTTTTTTGCCTTGTTGTGTAAAAGTTAAAATCTTTAAGTGATAACTGAGAAAGTTATGGTTGGTAAGCTGTTGGATTTCTTTTGGCCACTGTCTTCAAAACGGAATAATACATTGTTCAACAACAGAAGACACCTAGATACAGTGAAAAACTCAAACAAATTCAGTTGAAAATGTACTGTTGGAATGGCATCAGCAAGCCGACGATCTAAAAACATCAAACTAGATAGACACCATATTGAGGTGTAGAGTAAGTTTTATGGATAGACACCAGATTGAGGTGTAGAGTAAGTTTCATGGATAGGCACCAGATTGGACTGGAACAATCTTTCAAAAGGAACGGTTGAAGCGACAACGCTAGACACATTTGTGTCTATTGCCGAAAGCCTTCAAACCCTTAGTGCATGATTCCCTCACAAAGGGGCACTGGAAATCAGTGAAATTTCTTCATCAACACCAGTAACAGAAACATTGCAAATCCCATCTACATGCATAGGAGCCAAAATGATCAATAAATTGATCGTGGGCCCTTAAGATAGAGAAGAAGAAGATTGAGGTGTTAGGTAACCTTCACGGTCAGACACCTGAATTTTAACATTTGAATTTCGAGTTGAGATTTTAAACTTTTAAATTTCAAATGAAATAAGTAGAAATATGTTTTACTCAATAAAATATCTTTAATATATTGTGCTTTCTTGTCCGGATAATTCCCAAAGAAATGTTTGTCTTAGCTATGAGTTTGACCGGGAAGATGAAGGCACAAACAGTGCTGATTACAATGTTAACCACTAGATCACGTGCCTCAGGTTCTTTTTCCCCTTCCAAGTACAAACTAGTCGAGACGTAAATCATTTAAGTATTATCAACTCTACGTCCACCCGTCTTAGCGGCCTCGCTACGTCCCTTGCAGGCCTGACTCTTAGACGTAGTTTATATCCACGGTTCTCATTATGGGGTGGGGCGACCCCAAAAGAGCGCTGTCAACCATTAGTTTGTATTAGATTGTACCAGTTCGTACCAGATGCTACACTGAAAAATGACCAACTGATGAAATGAAAGGTGACCAGATGCTAAACTGAAAGATGACCAGAGGTTAAACTGAAAGCTGACCAGGTGTTAAACTAAAAGATGACCGGATGCTTAACTGAAAGATGACTAGATGCTGAACTGACAAATGACCGGATGTTTAACTGAAAGATGACCAGATGCTAAACTGAAAGATGATCACATATCAAGTCAATGACACTCAAGTATTACTATTTCATAAATATAAATGTTACAGAAAGACCGCAATCAAAGAAAATTTTACAATTGTTGCACTAGTCTATCTTTGAACTAGTCTATCTTTGAACTAGTCTATCTTTGAACTAGTCTATCTTTGAACTAGTCTATCTTTGCACTAGTCTATCTTTGCACTAGTCTATCTTTGCACTAGTCTATCTTTGAAGTAGTCTATCTTTGAACTAGTCTATCATTTCAATAAACTATGTTTAAACTAGTCTATAACTGCACATGTCTATCTTTCCACTAGTCTATATTTAAAGTAGTCTACTTTGAACTTGTCTATTATTGCACTAATCTATCTTTGAACTAGTCTGTTATTGCACTAGTCTATCTTTTGACTAGTCTATAACTGCACAATGTAACTTTGCCCTAGTCTATCTTTGCACTATTCTATCATTGCACTAATTTATCATTGAACTAGTCTATAACTGCATAAGTCTATCTTTGCACTAGTCTATTTTTGCTCTAGTCTATCTTTGAACTAGTCTATCTTTGAACTAGTCTATCTTTGAAATAGTCTATCTTTGAAATATAATATTATTGCACTAATCTATCTTTGAACTATTCAATAACTGCACAAGTTTATCTTTGCATTAGTCTATCTCTGGACTATTCAATCTTTCCACTAGTCTATCTCTGGACTATCCAATCTTTGCACTAGTCTATCTCTGGACTATCCAATCTTTGCACTAGTCTATTTCTGGACTATTCAATCTTTGCACTAGTATATCTCTTGACTATTCAATCTTTGCACTAGTCTATCTCTGGACTATTCAACCTTTGCACTAGTCTATCTCTGGACTATTTAATCTTTGCACTAGTCTATCTTTGGACTATTCAATCTTTGCACTAGTCTATCTCTGGACTATTCAATCTTTGCACTAGTCTATCTCTGGACTATTCAATCTTTGCACTAGTCTATCTCTGGACTATTCAATCTTTGCACTAGTCTATCTTGGACTATTCAATCTTTGCACTAGTCTATCTCTGGACTATTCAATCTTTGCACTAGTCTATCTCTGGACTATTCAATCTTTGCACTAGTCTATCTCTGGACTATTCAATCTTTGCACTAGTCTATCTCTGGACTATTCAATCTTTGCACTAGTCTATCTTTGGACTATTCAATCTTTGCACTAGTCTTTCTCTGGACTATTCAATCTTTGCACTAGTCTATCACTGGACTATTCAATCTTTGCACTAGTCTATCTCTGGACTAGTCAATCTTTGCACTAGTCTATATCTGGACTATGCAATCTTTGCACTAGTCTATCTCTGGATTATTCAATCTTTGCACTAGTCTATCTCTGGACTATTCAATCTTAGCACTAGTCTATCTCTCGACTATTCAATCTTTGCACTAGTCTATCTCTGGACTATTCAATCTTTGCACTAGTCTATCTCTGGACTATGCAATCTTTGCACTAGTCTATCTCTGGACTATTCAATCTTTGCACTAGTCTATCTCTGGACTATTCAATCTTAGCACTAGTCTATCTCTCGACTATTCAATCTTTGCACTAGTCTATCTCTGGACTATTCAATCTTTGCACTAGTCTATCTCTGGACTATTAAATCTTTGCACTAGTCTATATTTGCACTTGTCTATCGTTTTCTGTTTTCTAAATTGATTTAGAATTAAGATTGGAAAGTGTGTCACACTAGGAATCTAGGTTTTCGTTTTCTTTAATAGATCTATGAAGTAATCCAATTTACCGGCTCTTTCCATCCATCCATCCATCCATCCATCCATCCATCCATCCATACATCCACCCCTGTGACAGCCCATGTAGGGTTTTGGCTCGCCAACTTCCACCCATCTATCCTTTTGGCGCTACAGCAAATGTAAAGCTGTGGCCTGCCTCACTACCTTCACCCATCTATCCCTGTGGCGCAACAGCCCATGCAGGGCTTTGGCCTGACTCACCACTTCCTTCCACTCAGACCTACTTAACGCTTTCTCTTCCATGCTTGGATTTCCAGCTGCTGTAGATTTTTTCCCACATCATCCACCCCTCTAGGCTTGGTCTTCATTTGAGCCGTTTTCCCTTGGGGTTTTAATAATGTACCCTGTTCATTCCTCTGTCATTGAGCATTCTTTATAAGTTACCCATCCAGCGTAGACTTCACTATTTTAAAATTTATGTTAATATAATAGAATCCTGATATTACTCTAAACTATACAATTCATGGTTGTTTGGCGCTCTCAATCCATAAACATCCATTGTTGTTCCGTATATTTTCCTGATAATTTTTATTAGGCTCAAGTGTCACTGGAGTATGTGAGCTAGTCAGCTAGTCAGCTAGTCAGCCAGGCAGCTAGTCAGCTAGTCAGCCAGTCAGCTAATTAGCTAGTCAGCTATTCAGCCAGTCAGCTAGTCAGCCAGTCAGCTAGTCAGCCAGTCAGCTAGTCAGCTAGTCAGCTAGTCAGCTAGTCAGCTAGTCAGCTAGTCAGCTAGTCAGCCAGTCAGCTAGTCAGCTAGTCAGCTAGTCAGCCAGTCAGCTAGTCAGCTAGTCAGCCAGTCAGCCAGTCAGCCAGTCAGCTAGTCAGCTAGTCAGCTAGTCAGCGAGTCAGCTAGTCAGCTAGTCAGCCAGTCAGCCAGTCAGCTAGTCAGCTAGTCAGCCAGTCAGCCAGTCAGCTAGTCAGCTAGTCAGCTAGTCAGCTAGTGAGCTATTCAGCTAGTCAGCCATTCAGCTAGTCAGCTAGTGAGCCAGTCAACCAGTCAGCCAGTCAGCTTGTCAGCTAGTCAGCTAGTCAGCTAGTCAGCCAGTCAACCAGTCAACCAGTCAGCCAGTCAGAGTCAGCCAGTTAGCTAGTCAGCTTGTCAGGTAGTCAGCTAGTCAGCTTGTCAGCTAGTCAGCCAGTCAGCTAGTCAGCTAGTCAGCTAGTCAGCCAGTCAGCTAGTCAGCAAGTCAGCCAGTCAGCCAGTCAGCTAGTCAGCAAGTCAGCCAGTCAGCCAGTCAGCTAGTCAGCTAGTCAGCTAGTCAGCTAGTGAGCTATTCAGCTAGTCAGCCATTCAGCTAGTCAGCTAGTGAGCCAGTCAACCAGTCAACCAGTCAGCTTGTCAGCTAGTCAGCTAGTCAGCTAGTCAGCCAGTCAACCAGTCAACCAGTCAGCCAGTCAGCCAGTCAGCTAGTCAGCTAGTCAGCTAGTATTTACTTCATAAATTTAAGAGTGAAAAAAAATTAAAATGTTTTTGCTTGAAAATTAAGCTATTTCATTTCAACGTGTTAATTCTTGATTACTTTTGTAGCGTATTAATTCATTGGCTTAAATAAAAGTATAGTAAGCAGTTACCATCAAGGTATATTATGCTGTTATTAGCAAAGTATAATGTAGTAGACAGTTATCAGCAAATGGCTGAATCCACTGTCCACCCGGAACTCACTCATCAGGAAAGAAACATATAGGAAAACACATGTATAGCTAAGAAGGGATCAAACTAGAGCCGACCATGTAGACAATAAAAACATGCTGAGAACACCCCTTTGTGCCCCATTACGCTTGATGTCACACATAGCCGCCATTTGCCCACCCCTACCCTTGTAAGCTTCCGTAACTGGCCTCAAATCTCGTCCCCACCCCACCCCCCCTCCAAATTCACCACGAGATATTCCAAAAAAATGAAAGCACCCCTTCATAAATTAACCCCCTTGAATGCGGGTGTCCATAAATCAAGGGGAGATTATCAAGCCTAGGTAATCAACGGTGATATGCCGGTAAAAACTGGCCGATAACTAAATCACGTTTAATGAGTCTGGTGTTTACTGTCACTACAAAGCTCACCACTGGCAATTAAGCGGTCCAGTGGGGTGTGAGTGAGTCGTCCCGACGGAACCGATCCGGCCTCACTCTTACGGCAATCTCTAGACTTTCAAACTACACGGAATTTGGACGTTTACCGTGATGATCAGAGGCATGGAATCATGGTGGTCAGGGGCAAAGGCGCTAGTGGTCAGAGGCGTGGAAGCATGATGGTCAGGGGCTAAGGCGCTAGTTGTCGGAGACGTGGAGTCATGGTGGTTAGAGGCGTGGAGTCCTGATGGTCAGAGGTAAAGGCGCTAGTGGTCAGAGGCGTGGAAACATGGTGGTCAGACGCGTGGAGTCCTGATGGTCAGAGGCTGGGACGCTAGTGGTCAGAGGCGTGGAGTCCTGATTGTACTTCTGATTTTAGGAGTAGAGTCCTAGTATTTAGACGAGTGGGTCCACGTAATTAGAGTAGTATAGTCCTGTTGATTATAGGAGTGTAGCTCTACTCATTGAAAGAATCGTTCTGTTAAGTGTCCTGTAGTTTAGAGGTCACATTTACATTGACCGTACTGATAAGTGCCCTGTAGTTTAGAGGTCACATTTAGAATGACCGTTCTGATAAGTGTCCTATCGTTTAGAGGTCACATTTACATTGACCGTACTGATAAGTGTCTTGTAGTTTACAGCTCACATTTACATTGACCGTACTATCAAGTTTCAAGAATGTCTAGCAGCTCGTCTTCAAGTCCATTGACCCTAAGCATGCATACATTTCCTTTTTTATTTGTGCCACAGGCTGTCTTGTAAGGCTGTACTCAAGGTCATTGACCCTAATCCTGCACACAGTTTTCTGTTCCTTTCTACCAATAGCTACATTGAAAGATATTAGCTATTGCAAGTTAAGGATTAGACATAAGAAGAAATGTCACATGAGTACATGCATACTTATCAAGAGTAAAAAAAGCTTAAGACATCATATTTAACACTTCATTCAATTGAACAACGAGTAATTTTCAACAAGGGAAGTATATTATACTGGCCATTACATTCAGTGGGCATTATATTACACAGGGCATTTTATTATACGGGGCATTAGATTATACGGGGCATTACTTCAATTGTTACTTCCATACATTGTCTCTACTATGTGCTTACTTCCATACATTGTCTCTACTATGTGCTTACTTCCATACATTGTCTCTACTATGTGCTTACTTCCATACATTGTCTATACTATGTGCTTACTTCCATACATTGTCTGTACTATGTGCTTACTTCCATACATTGTCTATACTATGTGCTTACTTCCATACATTGTCTCTACTATGTGCTTACTTCCATACATTGTCTATACTATGTGCTTACTTCCATACATTGTCTGTACTATGTGCTTACTTCCATACATTGTCTATACTATGTGCTTACTTCCATACATTGTCTCTACTATGTGCTTACTTCCATACATAGTCTCTACTATGTGCTTACTTCCATACATTGTCTCTACTATGTGCTTACTTCCATACATTGTCTATACTATGTGCTTACTTCCATACATTGTCTGTACTATGTGCTAACTTCCATACATTGTCTCTATTATGTGCTTACTTCCATACATTGTCCTACTATGTGCTTACTTCCATACATTGTCTATACTATGTGCTTACTTCCATACATTGTCTCTACTATGTGCTTACTTCCATACATAGTCTCTACTATGTGCTTACTTCCATACATTGTCTCTACTATGTGCTTACTTCCATACATTGTCTATACTATGTGCTTACTTCCATACATTGTCTGTACTATGTGCTAACTTCCATACATTGTCTCTATTATGTGCTTACTTCCATACATTGTCCTACTATGTGCTTACTTCCATACATTGTCTATACTATGTGCTTACTTCCATACATTGTCTCTACTATGTGCTTACTTCCATACATAGTCTCTACTATGTGCTTACTTCCATACATTGTCTCTACTATGTGCTTACTTCCATACATTGTCTATACTATGTGCTTACTTCCATACATTGTCTTTACTATTTGCTTGCTTCCATACATTGTCTATACTATGTGCTTACTTCCATACATTGTCTTTACTATGTGCTTACTTCCATACATTGTCTATACTATGTGCTTACTTCCATACATTGTCTTTACTATGTGCTTGCTTCCATATGGTATCTCTAATCTTCATTATCGTATGTTATTTTTAAGGCAAATTTCAAATCAGCCTTCCTTACCATACCAAGCTCCTCTCCGAAGTCTTTGCATTCATGAATCTCAAAATTTTAAAATATCATTAACATTCCAGCGAGCAGTTCTCACCAGATAATGCGTTATATAAGCACCGCTTTGTCATTGGGAGCCGTGATTATAAACACCCCCTGGGGCGTCAGGGGCAAGGGATGGAGCGCCTGAAGATGCGATATGTGTTTATTTACAACCCGAACATGATCTTGGCCCCCCCTTGATTGGCCGCTGTGTTCTTAACTACTTTATGACGTATGATGGTGTTCCGGTCGACCTCGGCCAATAAACAGGTCACAGTTGCCAAACATAATGCCCACGGCTTGACTATCAAGGATTCTCAAAATAGCGGACATTTTCTACCTGCCCCTTAATCTATATTTTATCCTTATCTAATTTAACATTTTTAATTAAATATTTGTTTTATGTGAATTTTTATACAATACATTGAAATCTTGTTAATTCGGACTTCTTATTTATGAATAATTTATTTTTGAAATAATTTATACGTCTCTGTGCTTTTACGGGTAAAATCGGTCAGAAACTTTTATTGATGAATATTATATTTTTTTGTATTTATATTTTATAGAACAGTGTGGGCGGGAAGGGGGGGGGAGTTATTACTTACAAGAAAATGGTTAAGAGATTACTTCGAAAAAACGTCACTATGTAAATTATATGTACATTAATTGAGTGTACTGTACGGATCAAGTACAGAATGACTAACACATTAGTTAGGGCGAATATAAACGGGCAATAAAAAACGACTTTCCTTGGATCTTATAAATCGTCATTGGAAATGTGACTGTTGGAAACTGATGACATTTCAATTGGAATGACCACGTATTCTCATCTTTGTTCGAACAGGATTCTATTAGTAAATACTTGTTCACTAAATACTTGTTCACTAAATACTTGTTCACTAAATACTTGTTCTCTAATTACTTGTTTACTATATAAAATGAGTAAATCAGAGTAAGGTTAAACCTGAAAAAAGAAATGCAGGTTTAACCCTACTCTATTTTACTCATTTTATATTGCGCTAATCTGATTGCAGTCTCTCCCCTTATTACCCTTGTTAATATACTTGTTTACTACATACGTGTTCGCTACACACTTTTTCACTACACACTAGTTCAGTACATAATTGTTTACTAAATACGTCTTCGCTACATTTCTTTTCACTACATACTGGTTCACTACATACTGGTTCACTACATACAGGTTCACTACATACTTCTTCACTCGTGTGACAACCTGTTATTATTTTAGTGATACTACAATTGAGATAAAAGATAAATCACGTACAAAGACATAAATGATAAATCACGTAGAAAGACATAAATGATAAATCACGTAGAAAGACATAAATGATAAATCAGGTAGAAAGACATAAATGATAAATCAAGTAGAAAGACATAAATGATAAATCAAGTAGAAAGACATAAATGATAAATCACGTAGAAAGACATAAATGATAAATCACGTAGTAAGACATAAATGATAAATCACGTAGAAAGACATAAATGATAAATCAAGTAGAAAGACATAAATGATAAATCACGTAGTAAGACATAAATGATAAATCACGTAGTAAGACATAAATGATAAATCACGTAGAAAGACATAAATGATAAATCACGTAGTAAGACATAAATGATAAATCACGTAGAAAGACATAAATGATAAATCACGTAGAAAGACATAAATGATAAATCACGTAGAAAGACATAAATGATAAATCACGTAGTAAGACATAAATGATAAATCACGTAGAAAGACATAAATGATAAATCACGTAGAAAGACATAAATGATAAATCAAGTAGAAAGACATAAATGATAAATCACGTAGATAGACATAAATGATAAATCACGTAGAAAGACATAAATGATAAATCACGTAGAAAGACATAAATGATAAATCACGTAGAAAGACATAAATGATAAATCACGTAGAAAGACATAAATGATAAATCACGTAGAAAGACATAAATGATAAATCACGAAAGACATAAATGATAAATCACGTAGAAAGACATAAATGATAAATCACGTAGAAAGACATAAATGATAAATCACGTAGAAAGACATAAATGATAAATCACGTAGAAAGACATAAATGATAAATCACGTAGAAAGACATAAATGATAAATCACGTAGAAAGACATAAATGATAAATCAAGTAGAAAGACATAAATGATAAATCACGTAGAAAGACATAAATGATAAATCACGTAGAAAGACATAAATGATAAATCACGTAGAAAGACATAAATGATAAATCACGTAGAAAGACATAAATGATAAATCACTTAGAAAGACATAAATGATAAATCACGTAGAAAGACATAAATGATAAATCAAGTAGAAAGACATAAATGATAAATCACGTAGAAAAAAATAAATGATAAATCAAGTAGAAAGACATAAATGATAAATCACGTAGAAAGACATAAATGATAAATCACGTAGAAAGACATAAATGATAAATCACGTAGAAAAAAATAAATGATAAATCAAGTAGAAAGACATAAATGATAAATCACGCAGAAAGACATAAATGATAAAACACGTAGAAAGACATAAATGATAATCACGTACAAAGACATAATGATAAATCACGTAGAAAGACATAAATGATAATCACGTACAAAGACATAATGATAAATCACGTAGAAAGACATAAATGATAATCACGTACAAAGACATAAATGATAAATCACGTAGAAAGACATAAATGATAAATCCCGTAGAAATGATTCAATAAATGCACACCAAAGTACTTGTAACGTATTTACTGCCAAAAAGATCTGTCCACTGGTTGATGGTTTATTCACAAGTTTAAAGACTTTAACAGCGCTACTGAACTATCTGGACATTCATAGAAAAGTCTTGTATTGTCAAATAGTTCTTGCTGAGAATCAGACATTTGTCAACTATGTTCAGTTGATAATTCACCATCAAAAAAGCAGGACATTAAAAGGCAGATTAGTTGTTTATTATAAATTGTCTACAAGTCACCATGTTTTTTTTTTGAAAGTTATTATTAGAATAATTTGATATGTACTCGATCCTAAACATGTTAAGCTCGATAAAGGAGAAAATAAATAATTTAAAAAAATTATATTAAATTTTTTCTTCATAATTTAAGAGTTTAACAAGTGCATACAAGAATTGCGCGTACAAATAGTGCACATACTAATAGTGCACATACAAATAGTGCACATAAAAATAGTGCACATACAAATAGTGCACATAAAAATAGTGCACATACAAATAGTGCACGTACAAATAGTGCACATATAAATGGTGCACATAAAAATAGTGCACGTAAAAATAATGCACGTACAAATAGTGCACGTACAAATAGTGCACGTTTCATTGATTATCATACCGAAAGCTTTTGTGTTTTGTTTCAATGTGCTACTTGTGTAAACAACGTTTATTGAATAACAGAGTTGTAAGAAATTCTCAGCCTGTATTTGTTTAATTCCAAACTCATTTTCTATTTTTAGTATCGAAAAATGCACAATATGCCCCATCTATTTGCCCAAGCATTTTAATTAATTTTCGTTTATAAAATATATTTTTTTTTAAGATGAGAATCCAATAGAAACATCCGATAACAACGTTCTTGTGAAATAGAATTAGTTGGCAGATTCCGTTTCATTTTCTTCTTATTTTTAGAAATTATTCTTCTTTCTTAAAGATAAACGATCTAAAAATAACCAATAAGGATTTTTTTTAAAAAATGTGTTAAAGTATATTGAAGTATATTGAAGACGCCATTGGTAATTGATCTGCAGAAAGTTATGGTAATTTGAAATTCCAAATAATCATTAAAATCAACTGAATCTTGAAACTTTCATAGTTTATGCTGACACCATTTCATTCAGATCAATCGCACATCAGTGATTATAATAATATGACGTCATTGTAAACAACTCATGTCATCTTTAACCTAATTATTTCATTAGTATACGATGTATACGACCCGGTCTGAAAACAAAAAAAAATGTATAGACCTTTCAACAAAACGGTGTTTTTTTTTTTGGTGTCCCTGTTTTCTCTGGTAAGACTTAATATTTAGAAAGGTTCATTGTTACAAGGAGTTGTTTGTGTGTTTTGTTCATTTGCGTTACCCATGTAATCTGAGCTAGCAGCGCTTTTATGATGGGAACCATTTTTTGGATGGAATGTTATTAATTAGTATACCAGTATATCAAAAGCAGGTCCAACAGAGTCTTCGTTGGACTTTTCGAGACCCCCTGCTAATTTTCTCCCCCACTCCCCCTGCCGCCATGCATTCCAAGTTGAAAATTTGAAAATTCTAAAATATCCGAGCGCCTCCCCCCCACCTTCCACCTTTTTTCCGCCATAGGGCTGGCAAGGCCCAGACGATGGCTCTCAGTTAAAATGACACCTCCATTTTTAAATAGCTTCTCTTTTGTTCCTCACCAATTAAGTGTAGAATTTTGCGAAACTACATTTCGGTATGTGCCAGAATGGAATCCTGCATTTTAAATGTAACAAACAACGGGACGAGAATAAGCTAGGGCGAGAATCCTAACCTGAATGGGGCCCCAAGGGGAAGGAATTTAGTTCATTTTGGCCTGGGGCGGAGTTAGAACTATTATTGATCATTATCATTTTGCGCTCCTTACCCGCAAGTCTGACATTCCCACATAAAACGTGTCTGAAAGAAACACCGAATTCAAGTGTGCAACAAAATGTGTCCTGGCATTTTGGATTGACCCAAGAATCTTGGACACCCTGCTATCTTCTTCCCTCACTCTGACCAGTGTGACAGTTAGGGGTCGGCTTGGTTGGCTTACTGTGACATGGTTGGCTTACTGTGACATGGTTGGCTTACTGTGACATGGGTGGCTTACTGTGACATGGGTGGCTTACTGGGACATGGGTGGCTTACTGGGACATGGGATTTTTTATTTTGGGTTGGGGGATGGTGGCTCACAGTGAGGTGGGTGGCTCACTCTTTGATTGGTGGCTTACCGTGGGATGGTTGGCTTACCGTGGGATGGGTGGATCACTCTGGGATGGTTGGCTTACCGTGGGATGAGTGGCTCACTGTGAGATGGTTGGCTTACCATGGGATGGGTGGCTCACTTTGAGATGTTTGGCTTACAATGGGATGTGTGGCTTACTGTATTAAGCCAATATAAACTCTCTCGAAGGCACAAGACCCTTTCTTAAACATAATTTTAAAGCAGTCAAAGCTTCATCACTTCTTAAGAGACAATAAACAGCCTCGTTTGGCTTAAAAGATGTCATTGAAATGACACAATTCTTTGACTAGATCCTCATCGAATGACATAGGGCGATATGGAATAAACAACGACCACAAGGGCAAGGCAGTCCGATTAGGAAAAAGAAAGAGATTTGAGAAAATCTAATCCCGAAAATTGTACCTCACGACAAAGGCTGGACGACTCCATGTCAGGATGTAAGGACTGGTTTATTGGGGGCCGCCGGTCCACGCAGGGACAGTAACTCTTGGCTTGCGTAGTGAAGGGGAATTGAAAGGGGAAGAGTTGCGTCACCTAAATCTCAGGCTAAATCAGTGGAGTTCGTATAGCGTTGGGGTCAAACCGGGGAAAGGCGGATCCTCGAAGGAAATTTGAGAGGGTGTTAGGGACATGTGCTCAGCAGAGTGGCAGCGGGGTGGCTGGAATAATCGCCCCTTTTTAAAAAAATTAATAGGCAAAAATACTTAATATTAGCAGCCTCGCATCTAAATGGAAGAGTTGTCTTATCGATCCTCAGTGGTCTTTTCGGTTGATAGATTGATTGCTTGATAGGCTCGTTTGGATAAAGTTGCTGACTTAATGATTGGATTCTTGACTGAGCGTAATCTTGGTTTGTTGACTGTTTTATTGGTTTGTTGACTTTTATATTGGTTTGTTGATTGACTGTTATATTGGTTTGTTGACTGTTATATTGGTTTGTTGCCTGTTATATTGTTTGTTGACTGACTGTTATATTGGTTTTTTGACTGTTATATTGTTTGTTGACTGACTGTTTTATTGGTATGTTGACTGTTATATTGGTTTGTTGACGGACTCTTATATTGGTTTGTTGACTGTTTTATTTTTTGTTGACTGTTTTATTGTTTTGTTGACTGTTTTATTGGTATGTTAACTGTTATATTTTTTGTTGACTGACTGTTATATTGGTTTGTTGACTGTTATATTGGTAAGTTGACTGTTTTATTGGTTTTTTGACTGTTTTATTGGTTTGTTGACTGACTGTTATATTGGTTTATTGAATGTTTTATTGGCTTGTTGACTGACTGTTAAATTTGTTTGTTGACTGACTGTTAAATTGGTTTGTTGACTGTTATATTGTATTGTTGACTGACTGTTATATTGGTTTGTTGACTGTTATATTGGTTTGTTGACTGTTATTTTGGTTTGTTGACTGTTATATTGGTTTGTTTACTGACGTTTATATTGGCTTATGGCTTGTTGACTGACTGTTATATTATTTTGTTGACTGACTGTTATATTGGTTTGTTGACTGTTATATTTTTTTTTCTTTTATATTGTTTTCTTGACAGACTGTTATATTGGTTTGTTGACTGACTGTTATATTGGCTTGTTGACTGACTGTTATATTAGCTTGTTGACTGTTTTATTGGTTTGTTGACTGTTATATTGTTTGTTGACTGACTGTTATATTGTTTGTTGACTAACTGTTATATTGGTTTGTTAACTGTTATTTTGGTTTGTTGACTGGTATATTGGTTTGTTGACTGACTGTTAAATTTGTTTGTTGACTGACTGTTATATTGGTTTGTTGACTGTTTTATTGGGTTGTTGACTGACTAATATATTAGTTTGTTGACTAACAGTTGTATTGGTTTGTTGACTGATTGCAATGGAGCTTTTGGCTATTCGTCTATAAGACATTTTTGAAATTGTTTGCAATGAACCCTTTAAACTTTGAACCATTTACATTTTTTTCTTCTTTTTCAATCTTTCAATAGCTATTAATCGAATAATTGTTTTGTGAGATTTTACCTGAAGAATTTTAGTGCCTTTTGTTAAGCTTGATAAGAAATTGATTTAAATAGTTTAATTTTTCGTCCAATTATCGTCCGTTTGATTTGATGATAGGTTTTATTGGCTGGTCGTTTTATTGGTTGATTGGATGCTTTGTTAGCCAAGTCGTGTCATTACCGACCGTTGTTCATCAGCAAATCGGTCTTAACAATCACGTGACTAATTTAATTGATGGTACAATCACATTTGATCCGTTTTTCACCGACATCTGTGATGACATACGATACCGAATTTGGTTGATAACAAATTCTTTTTTTTTTTTTCCAAATTATCCAATTAACGCTTTTGAAAAAAAAAGGGGGAAACAAATCTGCATGTTCAGTAAGATCCATCCTTGTAATTTTGACGTGAAAGAATTGTTCGCTATTAAAAGAGTTAATTTGTTTTGTTGCACCAAAAATTAATTGTATCCGATCGCACTACACTAATCACAAGGCTTCAAAGTAAAGACTTTCCTAATGGTATACACTAAAGATGCCTGATTAAACTAGGATGCAATTTAAGACACAATGTAAGACACAATGTAAGACACAATGTAAGACACAATGTAAGACACAATGTAAAGACACAGTGTAAGACACAATGTAAGACACAGTGTAAGACAGAGAGTAAGACAGAGTGTAAGGCACAATGTAAGACACAGTGTAAGACAAAATGTAAGAAACAGTGTAAGACACAATGTAAGACACAATGTAAGACACAATGTATGACACAGTGTAAGACACAATGTGAGACACAATGTAAGACACAATGTCGGGCAAATTTCTGCAACAAAAAATATGTCTCGCATGTCACTCAAAAATTTAGTTGAAATGCGTATTTATTGTGAATGTAGCTTTATCACAAAGTTCTGCACTGATAGGACATCAAATAACTTGTATTCATTGTGATAGTAGCTTTCTCACAAAGCTCTGCACCGACTGGACATTAAATGGTGTGTATTCATTGTGATTGTAGCCTTATCACAAAGTTATGCACTGATTAAACGTCAGGATTCTATAGTCAATATTAAACTATGACTTGAGATCAATTTCAAAATCTCCTTGATTATAGGTCATTGTGATTGTAGCCTTATCACAAAGTTCTGCACTGATTAAACGTCAGGATTCTATAGTCAATATTAAACTATGACTTGAGATCAATTTCAAAATCTCCATGATTATAGGTCACCGATTTCGTGACTTAAGTCTCTTTCTCATATTGATATAAACACTTGACAATTAATTTGCGCCCATATAACTTGTTGTTGATGAACTCTACGTTACCCTGGACTTCGGTTCATGAGACTTGTTGTTGATGAGCTCCCCTTTACACTGGACATCGGGTCATGAGACTTGTTGTTGATGAACTCCCCTTACACTGGACATCGCGTCATGAGACTTGCTGTTGATGAACTCTACGTTACACTGGACATCGCGTCATGAGACTCTTTGCTGTGCATATCATTAAGAAACTATATTTTTACCCCCCGAAATAACTTAAAATTTTATTGTAAGCATTAGATCTGCAAATATTCAAAGTAAGTTTATTTCTTGCTTACTTATTTATTTATTTTGCCTTACTTTTAGTGTCAAATAAATTCAATTATTTGCATTGACCGAGTTGATCAGCTCACGCGACATTGTGTTTCGAGGGGAAATAGCTCTTGTATTATAATAATAACAATAATTTAAAATGAATAACTTGTGCGTGGCCGCGATACCGGAAACGGAAATTGCAATCTGGGTATTCCCAAGCGATCCTATGACGGCGCAGACATCCTCGTAGGTTTTGTTCCAACATGGCCGACACGCGAGGCATCCAAACACAACATTGGACAAAACACAAATTGTAGAGCATTAATGACACTGGGGTCGAGTCTTTATGTACACAAACAATCTTACCACAGACAGGCCTACTTGAATGATTGCAGCCACAGAGCGGCCTACTTGAATGATTGCAGCCAACGATTACCGCTGAGAACATGCTATTACCTTTGTGGCCCACAGATTGTGCGCTTTCCCACTGAGTTTTTGGTTAAACGACATTTAAAAAATAAAAAAAAAAAAAGATCTAATTTCATTATGATTCTCTCATTGAAATGTTCTATCTAAAAACAAAACAAAAAAATATACTTGATCTGCCTCATAGAATTAGCTCATCCCGTTAAGCACGTGCGGACTTGTTTTTTAACTAGAGAAGCGCTCTTTCCTTTCTTCGATATGTGTTGTGTTTTTTTTTT
>CAXITT010000031.1:926708-943086 GCA_964033795.1 Lymnaea stagnalis
GGGGGGGGGGGGGGATGTTGCCCCACTTTCCGTTTCTTCACTTCGGAGACCGACGTGGGACGGGACCCGAGACCGACGTGGGACGGGACCCGAGACCGACGTGGGTCGGGACTTGACTCCCGAACACCCAATCATTGGGGGAGGGGAGATTGGCCGGAGCTGGAGTCGTATTTAATCAGAGGGAAGCTGAAACATTTATTAGAAACATGTTTATTTTAGCGCAGTGCGTTATGAGGAGGCAGGGAGGGGGGAGGGGGTGAGAAGAAAGGCTGATATAGAAGGGAGAGCAGCCAGGCTGACACAGATTGGAATCAATGCCACTCAGTGTCCGAGCGTCCATGTCATGTATCTATCCAATGTACCAGTGTCCATATCATGTATCTATCCAATTCCCAATGGCCATGTCATGTATCTATCCAATGTCCCAGTGTCCATATCATGTATCTATCCAATGTTCCAGTGTCCATATCATGTATCTATCCAATGTTCCAGTGTCCATATCATGTATCTATCCAATGTCCCAGTGTCCATATCATGTATCTATCCAATGACCCAGTGTCAATGTCATGTTTCAATCCAATGTCCCAGTGTCCATATCATGTATCTATCCAATGTCCCAGTGTCCATATCATGTATCTATCCAATGTCCCAGTGTCCATGTCATGTATCTATCCAATGTCCCAGTGTCCATGTCATGTATCTATCCAATGTCCCAGTGTCCATATCATGTATCTATCCAATGTCGCAGTGTCCATTTCAAGTGCCTATCCAATGTCCCAGTGTCCATATCATGTATCTATCCAATGATAGTCCATTCATGTGACTATCCAATGTTCCATTCGCCATGTTATGTTTCTATCCAACGTCACAGTGTCCTAATCATGTAGCATTAAAGCGAAAGATATTTCGTCAACGGTAAATTGATCGACGCAGATTAGATCGAACGGATATTTGGTCGAATCTTTATTTCAGTTCACACGTTAAAATGTTCGTCAAATTTCTTTTTTAACGCATTATCCTGTAAGGTAAAACAAAATTATGCGTTCAAGTAGAAATTTGAAGCAAAATTTTAACGTGTGAACGGAACAAAAATATTCGACCAAATTTCCGTTTGATCAAAGATCCGTCGATCAATTCACCGTCAACGAAATTTCTTGCGATAAAATTTCAGGATACGTTGCCAAAGGTCGTGGAGATATTTAACACTTCATCAGCTTTACAAAAGTGTCATTGGATGTCATATCCACGATCTAACTAACACAATCTGAGACCTCATTAATACAAAATTTAATTAACACTATATGTGGCTCCATGAATACACAATCTAACAGTACCTGTGACTCCATTAACACAATTTCTAACTAACACTTTATGTTGCTCCACTTATATTTTCTTAACATGTGCAGTTTCTATAATGGCCAATGTTCAAGTTGATGGCCCTTGTCAAAGTTGATGGCCCATGTCCAAGTTGATGCCCCGTGCCCAAGTTCATGGCCCATGTCAAAGTTGATGTCTCATGACAAAGATGATGGCCCATGTCCAAGTTGATGGCCCATGTCCAAGTTGATGGCTTATGTCCAAGTTGATGGCACATGTCCAAGTTGATGGCACATGTCCAAGAGAAAATAGGCTCTTTAGCACAATCTTTTATTGTTATCCTTTTTAAAGATGTCATTTCTCTCGATCAACAAATTTAAAAAAAGAATAATGTCAAGAAAAGTAACCAAGAATTGTAGCCAAAAAATGTAGCTAAAAATTGTAGCGAAGAAGTGTAGATAAGAAGTGTGGCAAAGACTTTTAGCCAAGAAGTGTGGCCAAGAAGTGTGGCCAAGAAGTGTGGCCAAGAAGTGTAGCCAAAAAGTGTAGCCAAGAAGTTTAGTCAAGAAGTATAGCAAAGATGTGACGCCAAAAATGGTAGCCAAGAGATGTAGCCAAGAAGCGTAGCCAAGAAATTTAGCCATAAAAGGTAATTTAGAAGTGTAGCACATACATCTCTGCGTCTTCAGATTAAAAATGTTAGTTCTAAATTTTAAAATAACTTAACAAGTGAACCAAAGTATATAGAAATGAAAACTATTAACATAATTATAGAGAAACATATTCTAATGACAGAATTATAGAAAGATGTATACATCTAAAAGAATTATAGTGAAATGTGTACTTCTGACATAATTACAGAGATATATAAACTACTGACATAATTACAAAGAAATATATAATACTGACATAATTACAGAGGAATATATACCACTGACATAATAGCAAATAAATGTATACCACTGACATAATAACAGATAAATGTATATTACTGAAATAATAACAGATACATCTATACTACCGACATAATAACAAATAAATGTATACTTCTGAAATAATAACAGATAAATGTATCCCACTGACATAAATATAGCTAAATGTATACTACTGACATGAATACAGATAAATATATACCACTGATATGATAACAGATACATGTATACTATTGACAAAAAAACAGATAAACATATACTACAAATAAATTTTAATACCATAAATGTATATTTCTGACATTATTTCAGGGACATTTATACTACTGACATAATGCAAGATCAATGTATAATACTGAAATAATAACAGATAAAAGTATACTACTGAAATAATAACAGATAAATGTATACTACTGAAATAATAACAGATAAATGTATACTACTGAAATAATAACAGATAAAGGTATACTACTGAAATAATAACAGATAAATGTATACTACTGAAATAATAAGAGATACATGTATACTACTGAAATAATAACAGATAAATGTATACTACTGAAATAATAACAGATAAATGTATACTACTGAAATAATAACAGATAAATGTATACTACTGAAATAATAACAGATAAATGTATACTACTGAAATTATAACAGATAAAAAGTATAATACTGAAATAATAACAGATAAAAGTATACTACTGAAATAATAACAGATAAAAGTATACTACTGAAATAATAACAGATAAATGTATACTACTGAAATAATAACAGCTAAATGTATACTACTGAAATAATAACAGATAAAAGTATACTATTGAAATAATTCACTAACTTGAATAGCGTTATGTTAAAATTCATAGACGTATTCTAAAAAGAAAACATTCGAAAGATAACGTTACGATTAATGACAAGCGTAAAGGTAATGTCGCAATTCATTTGTTTCTAATCAGTTTTAAATTGTCCACATTATATTCATAAACATCCAGCGTTCCTTATCTTATTTAGCATCTACACTAAAATTATAACCAAAAAAAACCCCAACAAAAATTGATATTATTTACTTATGTTGCAAAGTGCACATTCTAAAGATCCTAAACAACTTGATGCAATCACAAAACACATCAGAAATAATTGAATGATGCACAAACACAGAACGGCTGTTCAGAGAACAGCTTTAGACTCCACCTGACAGGCCGTTCAAAGATCACCTTTAGACTCCACCTGCCAACATATCAGGGACATTCATGCTTCAAATCCCATTTATAACACCAGGCAATTGACTTCTCATTTCTACGGAACCTGTTTACTGCTGTGAAGGAGACGGAAGGACTTCTTGGGGATCCTTCCTGGAAGGCTCTCAGGCCAGGAACACACGATGTGCTGGAAATTAGAAGGCGATTGGTGGATGAATATGTGGATACCTGAGAATTACATTGCTAGATGGATATGCAGATAACAGAATTCGATTGGTAAATGGATTTGTTGATACCTGAGAAGTCGTTTGGTAGATGGATATGTGGATACATGAGAAGTCGATTGGTAGATGGATATGCTTATACCTGAGAATTCGATTGGTAGATGGATATGTGGATACATGAGAAGTCGATTGGTAGATGGATCTGGGGATACGTGAAAAAGGGGATTGTTAAATGTATAAGTTGACGAATGTGTGGAGTTGTTGTGTTAAAGTAGGGAATTATTGATGAAATGTATGATTGTAATAGGTTAATAAGTTGATGGATATGTTTGTTTACTTTCATATCTTGGGATGTAATGTTTCATACGTTGATGTAATAATCTTATTTTGTTAAAAGAAAATTTTCAGCAAGTAATGTTTAAAGTAAAGATAATTATACAATATTATTTCTTTCTTTACTTTCTTTAAACAAAACACAAAATCAAAAACAGCCACTCATTAACACATGCCCAACACTCTCTTAAACTAAAAAACAAACATATGTACATACCGGTACCCATACACATACATACATGCCTCCAAAGCAACATATACTTAACACGATCTAACAAACAAACTCACATTCATACATACATACATACATACATACATACATACATACATACATACATACATACATACATACATACATTGTATGTATGTATGTATGTATGTATGTATGTATGTATGTATGTATGTTACATACATACATACATACATACATACATACATACATACACACATACATACATACATACATACATACATACATACATACACACATACATACATACATACATACATACATACATACATACATACGTACACACATACATGCATACACACATACATGCATACATGCATACATATATACATTCATACATACATGCATACATATGTACATACATATAAACATACATATATACAGATTACAAGTCAAAACAATCAAAGGTTTGAAATAGATTTAAGAAAATGGCTAAAGCTATTGAAAATTCATGAACTTTAATTCTAAAAGTTCCTTTCAAATTTAAACCACGATTAACATGTCAATTAAGACAAAGTCTCTCCTCTGTGTAGTCAAGGCGGCAGCAAATGGATAAGATAAATAATCAAAATAAGTCCGAATTACGGTCGCTGTGAAAAAAGCTATAGAGTCACAGTACTTGGTTGATCATTTAGAAGTACCGCCTGACAGAACCGTGTGCAGCCGGACTTGGAGACATTATCAGGCATGAGATAAGAAAACATTTCTCGGATTTTATGGCTAATTATGAACACATATTCGGAGCTCTCCAAATGGCCGTTTAGGTAATCAAGTACCGAGCTGATGGCGAGGGTTTAATTCTTCGTGTGTGAGCAGTAGGAACAGTGCTGAGAGGGTTGCTCTGAGAGGGTTGCTCTCAGGGGGTTACACTCAGCGGGGGCTTGAAGGTGGGGGTCGTCGTATAGACCTCTTCCGGGGGGGGGGGGGTAGGGGAATTTTTTATTTTTTTAACTGGGGGGGGGAGTCAGGGAAAAAAGTAAAAAAAAAAAAAAAAATGTGGATGTTTATAAACATTTTTTAATTGAAAAATGTACCATTATAATGTCAACTAATATTTAAATACATCATCGCTAATATTAACTTTGATTGGAATATTCACGTAGCAGCAAGCAATGATTGGCTAACATTAGCTATGATTGGAATATTCATGTGACAGCCAGCAATGATTGGCTAATATTAGCTATGATTGGAATATTCATGTGACAGCCAGCAATGATTGGAGCTATGACTGGAATATTCATGTGACAGCCAGCAATGATTGGCTAATATTAGCTATGATTGGAATATTCATGTGACAGCCAGCAATGATTGGCTAATATTAGCTATGATTGGAATATTCATGTGACAGCCAGCAATGATTGGCTAATATTAGCTATGATTGGAATATTCAAGGAGCAAACGCTTGTCCTTTAATAAATTAAAATGTAATCTATATTTGTTCGATATCTTTTGGAAAAATCAATATATTTAATTACTTTTTGGGGCGTCTAAACTACTAAGTAATCGATGTCCACCAACTATTTAGTAACCTGTGTCTACCAGCTATTAAGTAATCTGTGTCCACCAACTATTTAGTAATCTGTGTCCACCAACTATTAAGTAATCTGTGTCCACCAACTATTTAGTAATCGTGTCCACAAACTATTTAGAAATCTGTGTCCACCAACTATTTAGTAATCTATGTCCACCAACTATTAAGTAATCTGTGTCCACCAACTATTAAGTAATCTATGTCCACCAACTATTTAGTAATATATATCCACCAACTATTTAGTAATCTGTGTCCACCAACTATTTAGTAATCTATGTCCACCAACTCTTTAGTAATCTATGTCCACCAACTATTTAGTAATCTATGTCCACCAACTATTTAGTAATCTATGTCCATCAACTATTTAGTAATCTATGTCCACCAACTATTAAGTAATCTATGTCCACCAACTATTTAGTAATCTATGTCCACCAACTATTTAGTAATCTATGTCCACCAACTATTAAGTAATCTATGTCCACCAACTATTTAGTAATCTATGTCCACCAACTATTTAGTAATCTGTGTCCACCAACTATTTAGTAATCTGTGTCCACTAACTATTTAGTAATCTATGTCCACCAACTATTTAGTAATCTATGTCCACCAACTATTTAGTAATCTATGTCCACCAACTATTAAGTAATCTATGTCCACCAACTATTTAGTAATCTATGTCCACCAACTATTTAGTAATCTATGTCCACCAACTATTTAGTAATCTATGTCCATCAACTATTTAGTAATCTATGTCCACCAACTATTTAGTAATCTATGTCCACCAACTATTTAGTAATCTATGTCCACCAACTATTTAGTAATCTATGTCCACCAACTATTAAGTAATCTATGTCCACCAACTATTTAGTAATCTATGTCCACCAACTATTTAGTAATCTGTGTCCACCAACTATTTAGTAATCTGTGTCCACTAACTATTTAGTAATCTATGTCCACCAACTATTTAGTAATCTATGTCCACCAACTATTTAGTAATCTATGTCCACCAACTATTAAGTAATCTATGTCCACCAACTATTTAGTAATCTATGTCCACCAACTATTTAGTAATCTGTGTCCACCAACTATTTAGTAATCTGTGTCCACTAACTATTTAGTAATCTGTGTCAACAAACTATTAAGTAATAAGTATTATGTGTCCACCAGCTATTAAGTAATCCTACCATGCATTTCTATCAAGTAGTTCTTATGTTATATTCTAAATCAACGTTTTCTATATTTCTTTCCTTGAAATGGTGTCAAGAGGCCATTGACTCATATGTCTATAAATAAAATCCAAGGAATCCTTTGGTTTGAAAAGGAGATAATTAAAGTGTTGAGATTGTTGGGTTAACTGCCAAGTTTGATAAAAGGGATGTAATTGGAGAGGGGGGGATAATGTAAGTGATACTTGCAAGTACGCGGACTTTAGAGATTCCTGAAGTGATCCTATGAGATTGGACGTTATGATAGATACCTTTAAGTCAAACTATGGGATCGGATTTTGTGAGAGATGACTTAAGTCACCCATGTGATCGGATGTTGTGAGAGATGACTGAAGTCAACCTATGGGGTCAGATGTTGTAAGGTGACTTAAGTCAACCTATGTGATTGGACTTTATTAGAGATAACTTTTAGTCAAACAATGTGACCGGATGTTGTGAGAGATGACTTAAGTCAACCTATGTGATCGGCTGTTGTGAGAGATGACTGAAGTAAGCTAATGCCATATGATGTTGTGTTAGATAACTGGAGTCAACTTTTGGGATCAGATGTTGTGAGATGACTTAAGTCAAACTATGTGCCCGGATGTGCTTCAGACATGCCTTATTGACTAGTGAATGTGCCCGGGAACCACTAAAACCATGTGAGATATAGACTGATGATTCAGTTTACAGTGTGGTGTGGTGGTATCAAGACTTAAGACTAGGTAAATAATGTATTGACGTGTTTAGTGAAAGAATTGGGCGAGTTGATGGATTGAAGGATGGCAGGGTGTATGGATGGATGGGTGGATGGTTTGGTTGGTGGATTGAGTGTGTGGATGGGTGGGTGTATGGATTGGTTAATGGATTGAGTGTGTGGATGGGTGGGTGGATGGATTGGTTGGTGGATTGAGTATGTTGATGGGTGGGTGGATGGGTGGGTGGTTGGATTGGTTGATGGGTGTGTGGATGGGTGGCTGGATGGGTGGGTGGTTGGATGGGGGAGTGGATGAATCGGTTGATGGATTGAGTGTGTGGAAGGGTTGTTGGATGGATTGGTTGATGGATTGAGTGTGTGGATGGGTGGTTGGATGGATTGGTTGATGGATTGAGTGTGTGGATGGGTGGTTGGATGGATTGGTTGATGGACTGAGTGTGTGGATGGGTGGTTGGATGGATTGGTTGATGCATTGAGTGCGTAGATGGGTGGGTGGATTGATGGAAAGATGGGTGTATGGATGGATGGGTGGGTCGATGGATGGTGGGTGGATTGATTGGTTTGTGGATTGAGTGTATGAATGGGTGGGTGGATGGGTGGGTGGATGGATGGATGGATGGGTGGGTGGATGGATGGGTGGGTGGATGGATTGGTGGGTGGATGGATGGGTGGGAGGATGGGTGGGTGGAAGATTGGATGGATGGGTGGGTGGATGGATTGGTTGGTGGATTGAGTGTGTGGATGGGTCGATGGATGGGAGTATGGATGGATTGGTGGATAGATTATGGGTGGGTGGATGGATTGGTTGGTGGATTGAGTGTATGAATGGGTGAGTGGATGGGTGGGTTGAAGGATGGATGGATGGGTGGGAAGATGGAGGAATTTATTTATGAATTAAGGAAGTTATATGGAACATTGACATTATTTGACAATGATTCAAGATTTCTATAAATCAACTTTAAAAAAACACCAATGTACATGCCACGTGACAGAGTGAACTTTGATGTCGCGTGACAGAATGAACTTTGATGGCACGTGCCGTAATGAGCTTTGATGTCACATGACAGAGTTAACTTTGATGTCACGTGACAGAATGATCTTTGATGTCACGTGACAGAATGAGTTTGATGTAACGTGACAGAATTAGCTTTGATGTCACGTGACAGAGTGAGCTTTGATGGCATGTTACAGAATGAACTTTGATGTCACGTAACAGAATGAGCTTTGATGTCACGTGACAGCGTGAACTTTGATGGCACGTGACACAATGAGCTTTGATGTCACGTGACAGAATGAACTTTTATATCACGTGACAGAATGAGCTTTGATGTCACGTGTCAGAGTGAACTTTGATGGCACGTGACAGAATGAGCTTTGATGTCACGTGACAGAATGAGCTTTGATGTCACGTGACAGAGTAAACGTTGATGGCACGTGAAGAATGAGCTTTGATGTCACGTGACAGAGTGAAATTTCATGGCACGTGACAGAATAAGCTTTGATGCAGAATGAGCTTTGATGTCACGTGACAGTACGATCTTTGATGTCACGTGGCAGAATGAGCTTTAATGTCACGTGACAGAGTGAACTTTCATGGCACGTGACAGAATAAGCTTTGATGCAGAATGAGCTTTAATGTCACGTGACAGTACGATCTTTGATGTCACGTGGCAAAATCAGCTTTAATGTCACGCGACAGAGTGAGCTTTTATGTCAAGTGACAGAATGAACATTGATGTCACGTGAAGAAATGAACTTTGATTCAAATGACAGAGTGAACTTTGATGGCACGTGACAGAATGAGCTTTGATGTTAGGGGACAGAGTAAATTTGACGTCACGTAACAGAATGAACTTTTATGTCACGTGACGGAATGAATTTTAATTCACGTGACAGAATGAGCTTTGATGTAACGTGACAGAATGAGCTTTGATGTCACGTAACAGAATGATTTTTTATGTCACGTGACAGAATGAGCTTTGATGTCACGTGACAGAGTGAACTTTGACGGCAGGTGACAGAGTGAGCTTTGATGTCACGTGACAGAATGAATTATGATGTCACTGACAGAGTGAACTTTGAGGACATTGACAGAATAAGCTTTGATGGCACGTGACAGAATGAGCTTTGATGTTACATGACAGAGTAAACTTTGATGACACGTGACAAAATGAGCTTTGATGTCACTTGACAGAGTGAACTTTCATGGCACGTGACAGAATAAGCTTTGAAGCAGAATGAGCTTTGATGTCACGTGACAGTATGATCTTTGATGTCACGTGGCAGAATGAGCTTTAATGTCACGTGACAGAATGAGCTTTAAAGTCACGTGATAGAATGAACTTTGATGTCACGTGAAAGAATGAGCTATGATGTAATATGATTGAAATGACAGAAATTCAAAGGACATAAAAGCAACATTTTCAGGGAACGTTTGAACTCTTTATGCATCCACTGTGTGAATCTAAATGTGATTTTTGTATGACTAACTCTGACTTGTGAATCTAAATATGATGTTTGTATGACCAACTCTGACTTTTGAATCTAAACGGGATGTTTGTATGAACAACTCTTACTTGTGAATCTAAATGTGATGTTTGTATGACCAACTCTGACTTTTGAATATAAATGTGTTGTTTGTAGGACTAACTCTGACTTTTCAATCTAAATGTGATGTTTGTATGACTAACTCTGACTTGTGAATCTAAATGTGATGTTTGTATGACTAACTCTGACTTGTGAATCTAAATGTGATGTTTGTATGACAAATTCTGACTTTTGAATATAAATGTGTTGTTTGTAGGACTAACTCTGACTTTTCAATCTAAATGTGATGTTTGTATGACTAACTCTGACTTGTGAATCTAAATGTGATGTTTGTATGACTAACTCTGACTTGTGAATCTAAACGGGATGTTTGTATGAACAACTCTTACTTGTGAATCTAAATGTGTTCTTTGTACGACTAACTCTGACTTTTCAATCTAAATGTGATGTTTGTATGACTAACTCTGACTTGTGAATCTAAATGTGATTTTTGTATGACTAATTCTGACTTGTGAATCTAAGTGTGATGTTTGTATGAGTAACTCTGTCTTGTGAATCTAAAGCTGATGTTTGTATGACTAACAGTTGCTTGTGAATCTAAATGTGATTTTTGTATGACCAACTCTGAATTGTGAATCTAAATGTGATGTTTGTATGACTAACTCTGACTTTTGAATCTAAATGTGATGTTTGTATGACTAACTGTGGCTTGTGAATCTAAATGTGATGTTTGTGTGACCAACTCTGACTTGTGAATCTAAATGTGATGTTTGTATGACCAACTCTGACTTGTTAATCTAAATGTGATGTTTGTATGACCAACTCTGAATTGTGAATCTAAATGTGATTTTTGTATGACCAACTCTGACTTGTGAATCTAAATGTGATTTTTGTATGACCAACTCTGACTTGTGAATCTAAATGTGATGTTTGTATGACCATCTCTGACTTTTGAATCTAAATGTGTTGTTTCTATGACTTACACTGACTTGTGAATCTAAGTGTGATGTTTGTATGAGTAACTCTGTCTTGTGAATCTAAAGGTGATGTTTGTATGACTAACTGTTGCTTGTTAATCTAAATGTGATGTTTGTATGACCAACTCTGACTTTTGAATTTTAAATGTGATGTTTGTATGACCAACACTGACTTGTGAATCTAAATGTGATTTTTGTATGACTAATTCTGACTTGTGAATCTAAATGTGATTTTTGTATGAACAACACTTACTTGTGAATCTAAATGGGATGTTTGTATGAGTAACTCTGACTTTTGAATCTAAATGTGATGTTTGTATGACTAACTCTGACTTTTGAATCTAAATGTGATTTTTGTATGACTAACTCTGACTTTTGAATCTAAATGTGATGTTTGTATGACTAACTCTGACTTTTGAATCTAAATGTGATTTTTGTATGACTAACTCTGACTTGTGAATCTAAATGTGATATTTGTATGACTAACTCTGACTTTTGAATCTAAATGTGATGTTTGTATGACTAACTCTGACTTTTGAATCTAAATGTGATGTTTGTATGACTAACTGTGACTTTTGAATCTAAATGTGATGTTTGTATGACTAACTCTGACTTTTGAATCTAAATGTGATGTTTGTATGACTAACTCTGACTTTTGAATCTAAATGTGATGTTTGTATAATTAACTGTGGCTTGTGAATCTAAATGTGATGTTTGTATGACTAAATCTGACTTGTGAATCTAAATGTGATGTTTTTATGGCTAACTGTGGCTTGTGAATCTAAATGTTATATTTGTATGACCAACTCTGACTTTTGAATCTAAATGTGATGTTTCTTTGACCAACTCTGACTTTTGAATCGAAATGTGATGTTTGTATGACTAACTCTAACTTTTGAATATAAATGTGATGTTTGTATGACTATCTGTGGCTTCTGAATCTAAGTGCGATGTTTGTATGACAATCTCGGAATTGTTAATGTAAATGTGCTGTTTGTAATACAACACAGACTTTTCATTAAAAAGAAACACAATCAAAGTTTGTTACTGTCTGAAACATCGTCGCATGACAAGTAATAATTGTCTAGGTTTTGATGAATGTAAGAACGTAAGGTTGTTACAGTAGGCGCACAAAATTAGATTCCCAGAAGTTGTCACTAATTTGAGGGCTCTACTTGTGAGAATGTTACTGTGAAGCAGGTTTAGAAGATGCCAAGTTTACGAATGGACACTGCTATTGTTTTGTGGATTATTTCATTTATTATATCCATATATTTTCTTTTTAATGTTTGTAATTTAACACGTTTTATTTCTAGTTTCTTTCTATTTATTTGTAATTTAACACAATATATCCCAAGTGTTATTGTCTTTATTTATTTATATTTACGATTATTACATTCTTTTTATTTATAACAACTCATAACCCTAATTTGATTCTCTTTATTTATAACAACTCATAACCCTAATGTGATTCTCTTTATTTATAACAACTCATAACCCTAATGTGATTCTCTTTATTTATAACAACTCATAACCCTAATGTGATTCTCTTTATTTATAACAACTCATAACCCTAATGTGATTCTCTTTATTTATAACAACTCATAACCCTAATGTGATTCTCTTTATTTATAACAACTCATAACCCTAATGTGATTCTCTTTATTTATAACAACTCATATCCTTAATATCATTCTTTTTATTTATAATTTAACAAGTCATATCCCTAGTGTCAGTCTTTTATTTTGTAATTTAACACGTATATCCTGGTGTTTTTCTAATTTGTGTAATTTAACACGTTGTACCCCTATTGTCATTCTATTATTTGTAATTTACAAGTTATATCCCTAGATTTATTATATTTATTTAAAATTTAAAAGTCATATTCCTTGAGTCTATCTATTCATTTATAATTGAACAAGTCATATCCCTGGTGTCATTCTATTTATGTTTCACTATGCACACGAATCATAACTATAATACTATTAGATTAAAAATCAGTATTGCAGTTGAACCTGTTGTATCCACCAATAAATTTATCTATGTAAACTTCAACGTTAGAAGGGATTTAGGACTTTCTAGATGGTATTTAGAATCAACTTTTTGAGGGTACATACAACTAACTTCTTGAGGGTATTTCATATCAACTTCGCTTTTTGTTGAAACAAAATGAACAAAGACATGTTTTGCAAGAAAAAAAATAATTAGGTGGTTCTCAAATTATCTGACTTAAAACTATTGTGAAAACATAATAAGTCTAGATTTGTAGATATTTTTTTTAAAATAATAATTCCATTTTGATATCTAACAAATAGAATTGTATTTGTTTTTATTTTTCCTGTCTATGAACTGCTTGTTTTCAAACATAACAAAAGCAAATATTACATTTATATCTCACAGTCTCTTTATGTCATACATCATATTAAATTTATATCTCGCAGTACTTTATGTCATAAAAACTATTACATTTACATCTCATAGTCTCTTTATGTCATACAACATATTACATTTATATCTCACAGTCTCTTTATGTCATACACCCTATCTCCTAGCTCACAGAACGGCAGGGACTTAATCAACATGGACCATTGCCCAAAATGCTTTATCTTCCTTTTGTCTGACTTGGTCGTATCGTAAATCCGACGGTCCCATTATGATTTTCAGAGCGCGCGCGCATCCTGGTACTAGACGAGATAGCCACAGAGATACACAGCCCATGGTTGGTGCTTGGGCGTGGCAAATTGCCCCCACAGTCCTGGTCATAACTTAAAGCCCGCTGTTGACCAATGGGATTGATCAATTGTGCGCGAGTTCATGACGTAAAGGGCAGTTACTCTTACACTCGTCTCCCAGATCTGAACATGACTTTATATGAAGTGGAAACTATCGATGAGGTGAAATCACGTGAACCTCAAGAACACACGTACCATTACTCGGGCAGCCCTAGAACAGGCGATGAAGTCATGCGTAGCGTTGGCGGTCTTGTAAATCCGATAATACTTTCCCCAACAAGTATCAGACAAGTGGACCAGCGTTCCCCAAAATACCCGGTACCGGGTTCCCGAAAATAAAATGACCCGGTGACCCGGTAACCGAAAGAAGAAAACAAAAATGTGACCGGGTCACGAAAATAAAATTTGGTCATTTCCGGGATAGACTACAGCTAGCTTAGAATCTGGTAATAATATCTGGTCTTAGCATCTGCTCTTAGTATCTGGTTTTAGTATCTGCATTAGTGTCTGGTTTTAGTATATGGTCGTAGTATATGGTCTGTATGCTTCCTTTATAAATTTCCTCATACTTACTTTGTACTTCTTTTATACTTTCTTTATATATTACTTTGAATATTACTTTATATAATACTTTATTTATTACTTTATACTTACTTTATATTTACTTATTTGAAGTACGAAAGGTCAAAATAAAACGAATTTATTGTAGTAAATTTTAATAAAAGTAATAGCATTTTACACAATTAATTTATTTTTAAAAAATATTAATTACTTATTTTCTTGTGCATTAGATTGTAAAAGTGCTTCTAGTTACCCATGTTGATAGTGCTACCACTGTATATAGGACTACCACTGTATAAAGTGGTACAACTCTATAGAGTGACAGAACTGTATACAGGGCAACCACTGTATGAAGTGCTAACAGCCTCCAATAATGGGCCCACACAAATTCGAAGATTTCTTTTAAAGAAATCCATCGTGCGTCACCAAATCCTCTCATATTTATTGTACAGTATAGGTCAGGGGTCAAAGATCAACCTGAAAGCGTCTGCCCTTGCCATCTCTATGACCTCCATTGACCTATGACGGGCATTGCTTCTCGCATGACAAGACTTTGACATCTCTGGTCGGAGTAACTTTGTATTGAACCGAGAAGTAAACGGCCGGCATCGTCTTTACCTTAATCAGCTTTTCCACTCCTCAGAACTCTGGACCAGTTCGCGCATTTGCATATTCCGGACTTGATCCCTTGCCCCGAGACCCGACGCAATTCATTTTTATAATCTCAGCCTGCATACGATACTGAAAAACTAGACAAACTTTTCCTATTGCTGTCCTTGTTTAAAATTTGTAACATCCGGTTTATTGCAATTCCCTGTAGACGTGAGGGCAACAATTCTTTGGAAAATTATCTGTTAATAAAAGGATGATGTTGATGTTCCAAGCATATGGGCATCATTTGGGAGAGATCAGCACATCCATATCTAGAAAATAGAATTCTGTTGAAAGATGAACCAACAATGTCATCGCACAAATAATTGTAGAAAGTGAGTAATCGATTCTTTAATAATCAATCAATGAAAATCTAGTGAATGCGTATAGAAGTACCTGCATCAATACAGAAGTTCGATCATAGCGAATCTGTACAGTAATACCTGCATCAATTCAGTTGTCCAGTAATGTCCAGCCATCGGTCAAATGAAATGAAATGGTTTGCAGTAATGAAATTGAAAGATTTAATCAATATACAATGGTCAATGTTCTCTCAGTCATAATGATATTACTCTTCACATGGGCCACACGGCTAGCCTTCACATGGGCCACACGGCTAGCCTTCACATTCGCTACACGGCTAGCCTTCACATGGGCTACACGGCTAGCCTTCACATGGGCTACACGGCTAGCCTTCACGTGGGCTACTTCGCTAGCCTTCACATGGGCTAAACTGCTAGCGTCCATATCAACTCCCAAGTCATTGACTTAAATGTTCCATTTAAAATTTATTGTTTAAAAGAAATTCATTAAAGCAAACGATGGATTAATACAAATTTGGATGGTGGGAAATTTCAAAGTAACTCATAACTGCCAAGGATTCCAATTTTTCCAAGTAACCCTCAACTCCCAAGTAGCCCATGAAATCCCAAGTAAACCATACAATCCTAAGTAAAGCATGTAATCCCAAGTAACCCATATAATCCCGAGTAAACCATATAATGCCAAGTAAACCAATGCTACAGATTAAGCCTGCTTGGCCCATTAAATCTTAGTTATGAAATTAAAATATTTATGTTACAAATTTTATGTCACGCATTATTTCAATACTTCCTTTGATGGTTTGTAAAAAAAAAAAAAAAAAAAAAAAAATTCAAAAAAATAATTTTTGTTGGCGGAAAAAAGCAAAAAAAAAAAAAAACAA
>CAXITT010000031.1:943530-963324 GCA_964033795.1 Lymnaea stagnalis
CTCTCCCCCTTTGCCCCCCCCCCCCCCAGGTCTTTGATAAAGCCACGTCACATAAGTCTCCGCTACGACCGGCCAGCGGCGCAGGACAGTAATTACAGGAAATTTAGATGACGGCATCGGCGGGCAGTCCACACATCCCAGCCTCCTGGACCCGTGCTGGGGATGGCGGGTGTATGGTCTGGTCAAGCGATGCAAGGGAATTGGTCAGGGCTTCGGTGTCCGGGGAGATTTGTTTTTCTGATGAGAGGGGGCGCTGATTCAATTACAACCCGGCCACCCTCACTTGACGGCCCTGAGTTCATTCTCGGGGTTATACACCCCCACCCATATTTCCCTTTACACCCCCCCACACAATTTGTGTTTATCAAGACTTTCATTGATAGTACTTCAATGATGGAAACTTGTGGAAAGAAAAGTTGTTTTAAATAGGAGACACAAAGACAACACTACAAAAATGTCTGCCGTTTGATTTGATTTTTAATAAAAATAGTAAATAGTATTCGATGTGTATAGCTGGATATCTTCCAGGCAAAGGACTGCCAACACAGAGGCGTATATCGACAGTGGTCGTCCCATTCTCATATCCATGGCTTAAAGTGCTTCAAATCTTTAAAGACATTATTTGAAATAAACTTGATTATCTCTAGCAATAAAAAATTTGTCAAAGATGTGCAAATATTTATGTTGCTATATACGTATATGATGTTATACGTTTATATGCAGTGATTTTAATTGTTTATATACAGATGTTACAAATTTATATGATTTTATATATGCATTTTTTAAAACTCAACACAAATACTGTACACAAAGACCAGCTATAGTAACATTGCCAGACAATTTGAATTCAACTTGCCTATTTGTGAATGAATGTCAAGTGGACTCTACCATTTTCACATTTCTTCTACACGTTAGTAGACCATAATTGTTAATCTTCTAAATGTATTTAATTTCAAATCACAATAGGTTTGAACAATTTTTTTAAAAAGAATTTTAAAAAATTTATTAATTTGAAACTATTCCGTACAAGTAAAATATTTAGTGCAAATTATGCAATGGGGTATTTCCATGTTATTGTCGCATATCCATGTGATTGTTGTATTTCTATATCTTATGTATTTTAGTTATTGTTGTATTTCTATATCTTATGTATTTTAGTTATTGTTGTATTTCTATATCTTATGTATTTTAGTTATTGTTGTATTTCTATATCTTATGTATTTTAGTTATTGTTGTATTTCTAGATCTTATGTATTTTAGTTATTGTTGTATTTCTATATCTTATGTATTTTAGTTATTGTTGTATTTCTAGATCTTATGTATTTTAGTTATTGTTGTAGTTCTATATCTTATGTATTTTAGTTATTGTTGTATTTCTATATCTTATGTATTTTAGTTATTGTTGTATTTCTATATCTGATGTATTTTAGTTATTGTTGTATTTCTATATCTTATGTATTTTAGTTATTGTTGTATTTCTGTTTAATTGTTTTTTTCCATGTTATTGTTTTATTTCTATAATTCTTTTTTGTCCCTGTTATTGTTGTATTTCTATGATATTACGTATTTCTGTTATTGTTGTACTTCTATGTTATTGTTGTATTTTTATTAGGTTTGTATTTCTGTAATGTTTTCCTGTTATTGTTGTATTTATTTTTATAGTTGTATTTCTGTTATTTTTGTATTTCTATTTTATTGTTGTATTTTCAAAGTTATTGTTGCATTTGCATGTCACTGTTGAAATTCACTAAATAAATTTAATCTTTTTATATACAAAAAAAAAAAAAAGCTGCAATGCTGGTGCTTTTAGAGTTGACTGTCATTGACTGTCATTGACTGTCATTGACTGTCATTGACTGTCTTTGACTGTCATTACAAAATCAAAGCTTTTATGTAAAATACAGCGACACATGTTAGAAACTGATTTCGTTGGCAAATAGTGCTGATATGGACACAATCCAGGTATGCTAGAAACTCCTTTCAAGCGAAACCGTTCCAATCTTAAAATTTGCTGATGATACCACAATCGTTGGCCTAATATCTGAGTGAGAAGGCTTATACCGCAACTTAGTTACGAGTAATTTTATCAATTGGTGCGATGAAAATTTTCTCCAGTTGAATGTCTCAAAAACAAAGGAAATGGTTGTTGATTTCAGGAGGGGGGCATTTCAGGAGGGGGGAACACTAAATTACAGATCTCAATATATAAAATCAAAGTGTAAAGAAAGTAGAGGCATATAAGTACAATTTTGGCGAAAACAAGCAAGTCGTTAACTTATTCTACAGTGCAACAATTGAAAGCCTACTTTGAGTATTACCTGCTGGAGTGGGAATTCAACGTCTGGTATTAAACACCGCATAATCCGAGTAATCAAGAAAGCTAGGAACATAACACAAACTAAACATCCTTCACTTGAAGAATTATTTGAAGAAAGATGTCATTGTAAAACTAAACACTTTTTGGATGATTCATCACACACTCTTCATCACAAATACTTAGGATCGGGTCGTTCGGGACGAATTCTTTCCATCTGGGAGAGGACTGACCGATATAAAAATTCTTTAGTTCCACTTTCTGTACGAATTTACCAGCGCGCTCCCCCTCCCCCCTCCCCCTGAAGTCACACATCTTAATGAGAACTGATCAGTCCCTGATATGGCTGAGAGAACACACTGAATGGCTGCAAGTGAACAAATTTATTAGAAATGGCTTGTGTTCAAAATGTTTTTTCATGTGCTAAAAAAGTACAATGCAATCATAAAACATTTCCATTTATTTGGATCAATAAAAATATTATCTTATCTTATCTTATCTTATAGAGCTGGTATGGACACATTCGATGTATGCTAAAAACTCCTTTCTTTGGCAAATAGAGCTGGAATGGACACATTCGAGGTATGCTAGATACTGCTTTATTGAGCTGATAGAAGTGTCCTTCAATACTTGGACTCTGGTGATTTTGATTTTCAGAACTATTCTCTCTGTCTCAGCTTTCTTTCTATTTATCATCTATTGTCAACTCTACAGATTTAAAACAACGCCAACAAACATGAGAATGTACAAACATTTGATCTTACAGAAAACAAACATCTGTTTTCAGTTTAGAATCATTTTATTGCAGATATTTCTCGTTATTTCTTGGTATTTCTTGTTTTCCAATATTTATAACACAAAATTACAACAAATGTTGAACACGCATTTCCTGGATCTGGATGTTTTACTAGATGTGGATGGTTTACTGGATCTGGATGGTTTACTGGACCTGGATGTTTTAATTGGATGTGGATGGTTTACTGGATGTTGATGTTTTACTGGATGTGGATCGTTTAATGGATGTGGATCGTTTACTGGACGTAGATGTTTTACTGGATGTGGATCGTTTACTGGACGTAGATGTTTTACTGGATGTGGATGGTTTACTGGATGTGGATCGTTTTCTGGATGTGGATGGTAGAAAGAAGAAAAAGAACAATTCGAAATAATTCTCGTTTTTTGTTTTGTTTTTGTTGACAGAAACATTCAACAGTACAAAGCAGAGATAACAAAGATACAATCTTGTATCAACATCGTCGTGACATAATTGAACAATGAACTCACGATGAAAGTGGACAGTTGAAATGTTAACAAGAACGCTTGAGAACCTTCCGACCCAGCACGCTGACGTAGGGGTTGGGGCTTGGCGTAATTGAACGGAAGTGGTTTGGGTGGCAGTGTATCAGTGGTGTCACGATACAAAAATGATTACTTTCATTTTCCACGACTCCATTTGCTTACCCTTGCGCTCACATTTGCCTTTACATCTGAGATACGACTGCGCTACACAATTCAAATCTGAAAGGAATTTTAATTCATTTGATTCTTGTACATTTAAAAAAAAATCTTATATTCTAAGAATTACATATAAGAATGATAGCAATGGTGTGATTCCTCAAGGTTCTTGAAATATACCAGGCTCTAGTATTTAAATAGTAAATTTAACACTTTTTCTTTTTAAATTAAAAAAAAAAAATGTCAGTCATAATATATGTAGTTACACACAAAATACATTTTTAATCATCATACCCTTATTTGAAACATTCATAGACCATATAATTACATTCTAGACATATTAAGACTCCATGAACAGGGCGAAATGCATTGGCGACGTCATCAGACACTATACATCACATGGCATGAATCAAATAATTTAAATACATCTATTAAATGTGTTCCAATTTTATGAATGGTGGCTGCGACAGGTTTTATTTCCCGGATTCGGGGATTTGAACCGAAATAAATTACACGTTTGATTAAGAAAACGAAGGTCAAGGATATAGAGGTGTGCTTAATAATCTGATGACGTCATAATTGAATATTTAAATTTTAAAAAATTAAATAACACTTAAATAGGTTGGGTTTGAGACTTTCCAGCAATGACTTTAAATAAATTAATTCTACATAAATATCAAGAACAAAACAAAGCAAAGAGTCATGACTTCGTTTGAATGTGAAGATATTTAAAAAGCAGATGAGTGGAAAGAAACAATAGGTTGAAAATACACAGATTTTATAGAGTGTACAGATCTAAACCGGTAAGCCAAAGTTAAGATGTGTTCTAAATCCATTTCATTTTAGGTGTCACTGCAGTGTGTATGCGTTTGTGTATGTGTGTGTGTATTTGTGTGTGTGTGTGTGTGAATATTAAAAAAAAAAATTTTTATTAATTTTTTTTTAAAAATTGATCAAATAATTTAAGTAAAAATATTCAAATTTGATAAATATACAACGTGAGTCTGATTCAGCACAAATTACGAATTATACATGACGTCATAGTTGATTGTCTGTGGATGTCATAGTTGGTAGTCTGGGGACGTCAAGGTTGGAAGTCTGATGATGTCATGTTTAGTAGTCTAGTGATGTCACAGTTGGTAGTCTGATGATGTCATAGTTGGTAGTCGTATGATGTCATAGCCGGCAGTATTATTAATGAACAGATTATTTGGTATCAGTGAAAGCCATAGAATAGATTAATACTGATATCTGGGGACACATACAATAGATGGAGCTGATGGATAATGACCAGCCGGTACGGGATGGATTAGGACTAGCCGGTATGTGATGGATTATGACCAGCTGCTATGTGATGGATTAGGACCACCTGGTAGCTGATGCTCATATTTGATTCTGGCATTGTTCAAAACCTGGCAGTAATCACTGGACCATCGAACACGCCAACAAACTCAATGATTGAAACACTGCAGCTTTTCCCCGCACGATAATACAAATGATTATCTTGGGAGAGAAACTCAATGTTTCCAGTTGGCAGTTTCAATATGTGTGTGTGTGCGTGTTTGTGAGTGTGTAGAAAAATACTGAAATATACCCCCAACAGTAAATGTACACAAATAAAATATGCCATTTCAGACACATATGAAATATGCCATTTCAGACACAAATGAAATATGCCATTTCAGACACAAATGAAATATACCATTTCAGACACATATGAAATATGCCATTTCCGACGCAAATGAAATATGCTATTTCAGACACATAAAATAAGCTAGTCGAGATACTATCCATACTTCCGTTTGACTTACACATTTGATTTTCGTTTAAGCAGATGTGTTCCCGTTCATAGATGTCTTGCCTCTAAATAGGTGTGTTGTTTTAGATAGAGGTGTTGTTTTAGATAGAGGCGTTGTTTTAGATAGAGGTGTTGTTTTAGATAGATGCGTTGTTTTAGATAGAGGTGTTGTTTTAGATAGAGGCGTTGTTTTAGATAGAGGTGTTGTTTTAGATAGAGGTGTTGTTTTAGATAGAGGTGTTGTTTTAGATAGAGGTGTTGTTTTAGATAGATGCGTTGTTTGAGATAGAGGTGTTGTTTTAGATAGAGGTGTTGTTTTAGATAGAGGTGTTGTTTTAGATAGAGGTGTTGTTTTAGATAGAGGCGTTGTTTTAGATAGAGGCGTTGCTTGAATAAAAGTTGAATTAAAAGAGGATTTCACCAAAAATAAACGTCAAATGACCTTGACCTATATACTTGTAGGAAATCTGTATGACCATTGAACAGTCGTAGTTCAATGACATTAAAGTTACAAAAAAGTGTGTTAACATAAATACATACTCTGACTGTATCCCATCAATATGTCCTAGCTTAAAATGTATGTTGTAAGGTCGTGTTATGTTGTACAAAGACAGTATGTTGTATAGTCATGTTATGTTGTACAAAGACAGTATGTCGTATAGTCATGTTATATTGTACAAAGACAGTATGTTGTATAGTCATGTTTAGTACAAAGGCAGTATGTTGTATAGTCATGTTATTTTGTACGTATGGTGTATTGTCATGCATGTTTTGTTGTACAAAGACAGTATGTTGTATAGTCGTCTTATGTTGTACAAAGACAATATTTTGTATAGTCATGTTATGTTGTATGAAGATAGAATAATTTTAATTTTGAGGTACAAAAGTTTTGATATAAAAGAAATACAGACTCTTTCTGACGTGCACACTAACAAAATAGATGATTTTGTTGATGATTTTGTTGATGATTCTGGGTATGGATTTTCCCAAAGTTAACGAATATGGGTCCTAAATTTTTAAAGAATTTGGCATTTCCAAAAACAACAAGCAAAATATTTGACACCAGCTGACTGCGCAACAATGATTATCAGGTCTATGTTACTCAAATTGTCGACTGACAATGTTATTCAAATTGTCGACTGAAAATGTTATTCAAATTGTCGATCGTCAATGCTACTCAAATTGTGGACTGACAATGTTACTCAAATTGTCGACTGACAATGCCACTCAAATTGCCGACTGACAATATTACACAAATTGTCGACCGTAAATGTTACACAAATTGTCGACCGTCAATGCTACTCAAATTGGCAACTGTCAATGTTACTCAAATTGTCGACCGTCAATGCTACTCAAATTGTCGATTGTCAATGCTACTCAAATTGTCGACCGTCAATGCTACTCAAATTGTCGACCGTCAATGCTACTCAAATTGTCGACCGTCAATGCTACTCAAATTGTCGACCGTCAATGCTACTCAAATTGTCGACCGTCAATGCTACTCAAATTGTCGATTGTCAATGTTACTCAAATTGTCGACCGTCAATGCTACTCAAATTGTCGACTGTCCAAGTTACTCAAATTGTCGACTGTCAATGTTACTCAAATTATTGATTTTCAATGTTAATTAAATTGTCAACTGTAAATGCTGCTCAAATTGTCAACTGTCAATGTTGCTCGGTTTGTCGACTGTCAATGTTACTCGGTTTGTCGACTGTCTGTAAAGTTCATCGACCTTTGCACCATTGAATAGCCAAACAAACGAATGACGTCACATCTCTAGCACGCATACCAACTTTTAACTGACGACCAATCAGAATTGAGACAACGTTGACATCGAAACAATGCGAAGTAACAAACCATTATAACTAAATATTTATTAATTCTTTAGATCGAAACTCAATAAGTCAAAGATGACAATTTATCCAGTATTTTATTCTATATTAAAAAATAAAAAATATAAAAAAATTTTTTTTTTTTTTTTTTTTTTAATGATTAATGCAACATTGAACACAAAGCTGGTTGTGTTCATGAACATTTCTATCTATAAATTTGGTCAACTACAGCAGCATAGCGCAGCTAGTGTTTATGACAGTGGAGTAGCATGAGATCGTGACAGTGAACGAGCTAAGGTTTGTTACAGTGCAGTAGCATGAGATTGTGACAGTGAAGGAGCTAAGGTTTGTGACAGAGGAGGATCTAGAGTTTGTGGCAGTGGAGAATCTAGAGTTTGTGACAGTGGAGCCTCACAATAATAGTTTTCAATTATAGTTTATCAAACTTTTATTGAAACATGTCATTTTAAGTATAATATGCTATTTTTGAAGCAAATTAATATTACACTAGATTTTAATTTGGTTTGTCGTGTTCCCATTAGGTTTGGTGTGTTCTCATTTGGCATGGTGTATTCCCATTAGGTTTGGTGTGTTCCATGGGCGCCCGCAGGGGGCGGCAAGGGGGGGCCCTTGCCCCACCTCCCCGGATTGATTGAATAAAAATTGTTTAGACAAAAATAGACAAAAAAGCTGATGTCCTGTCCGTTCGTTCACCATCACAAATACGCTACAGAAATTTAAAACTACATTAAAACATTACTTTAAAAAAATTGCCCCCCCCCCCCTTAGAAGGTTAATCGATTTTTTTTGTCCTGCCCCCAGAAAGTTTTCTGCGGGCGCACATTGTGTGTTCCCATTAGGTTTGGTGTGTTGAAATTAGGTTTGGTGTGAACCATCACAAATACCGTAAAGAAATTTAAAACTACATTAAAACATTTCTTTAAAAAAATTGCCCCCCCCCCCCCTTAGAAGGTTAATCGATTTTTTTTGTCCTGCCCCCAGAAAGTTTTCTGCGGGCGCACATTGTGTGTTCCCATTAGGTTTGGTGTGTTGAAATTAGGTTTGGTGTGTTTCATTAAGTTTGGTGTGTTCCCATTAGGCTTGGCGTGTTCCCATTAGGTTTGGTGTATTCCCATTAGGCTTGGTGTGTTCCATTAAGTTTGGTGTGTTCCCATTAGGGTTGGCGTGTTCCCTTAATGCTGGACACGTGAAAGTTTAAAATGAAGTACAGAAATAGACAATCAATTTTCTACAACGATAAATTGATGAAATTGATTTCCCCACACGTACTCTCAAATAATCTATTTCTTTCAGTCATTGTGATATCGGCCAATGAATTCCCGATGTCACGTGGTAGTCAACGTTTTATGATCACGTGATCGTCACCCAATATATGATCACGTGATGGCCACAATGATAGTGTATGAACCGAGTCCTTTGAATCCAATTTTTTTTTTCAGCGAAAAATTAAATGTATTTAATTGGAATAGGAAAAAAAACACGAGATTTGTGTAATTTCGTGAGAACAGAAGTGACATGTTACAGGTCTGCCATCTTGCCTGATGGGGTTGGGGGGGAGGGGGGGGGTGACTAGGAGATGCCCTACGCCAGGCCATGTTTACGTTCTCGCTGAGCTAGCCGTGTCTGTGTACGTGATGGCCACAATGATAGTGTATGAACCGAGTCCTTTGAATCCAATTTTTTTTTTCAGCGAAAAATTAAATGTATTTAATTGGAATAGGAAAAAAAAACACGAGATTTGTGTAATTTCGTGAGAACAGAAGTGACATGTTACAGGTCTGCCATCTTGCCTGATGGGGTTGGGGGGGCGGGGGGGGGTGACTAGGAGATGCCCTACGCCAGGCCATGTTTACGTTCTCGCTGAGCTAGCCGTGTCTGTGTCCAGCTTTGGCATCTTCACGACCCTATCTGTTTGGTATCGTACCCCAAAAAATCTGGATGTAACTTACACAAGCGGGAGCTGCGTTTAGATGCACTGGGACCCGGCATGTAGACCAGCCGGTGTGTGCGTCTGTCTTATCTAAAAGAAAGAAATCCGTTTCCTTAAGACAAAATGCCATCTCTATACGTGACTAGAATTTAATGCCACTCCAGCTTCCAACCCCCCACCCCCACCTCTGGGTCATAGACTTAAAATTGATACGCCATGAAGAATTTGTATCTCTGGATTGTTAGACGCAAACATTCTTGGGCAGACTTAAATGTACGTCAATAATACTCTTGTCTGCTTGTAAAAAAAAGGTGTCTTGTTTGCTAGTAAAATGTCTCATGTCTGCTAATAAGAATGTCTCTTGTTTGCTATCATATGAATCTGTGTTCCTCTGTCTCAGATAACGTCTTAGTTGTCCAAAGTGTGAGGAGAGCGGGGACTAGCCACTCTCCTAATACAGCTACACCCCTTGGTGCAAAGAAGGTTAACTCCGCGAAACAAGCCACTAAATACTGTGGCTGTGTGATTGAATGATGGAACAGCGACTGATTAACCCTGGCTGTGTGCTTAAATAATGGAACAGCGGCTGCTTAAGCGATCGACGAATTGTGCACTAAGTTATGGTTTGGAAATCATTGAATCTGATAGGGGTATAAGAAGAGATGATGTGAGAATCGTCTGATTATTTTAGAGAAGAAACGATTTGATTACTTTCAGAAACAAATGTATTCTTTAAATACTTTTTTGTTTAAATTGGAGAATGAACTGAGGACCTCTTAATTTTATGAATAGTTACAAAACGTGTAAATACGATCATTGCTAAATGAATCAAATATGGGCTTTTGACGAAATAAAGTGGTTTGTTTATTCCATTCTCTGCTTTAAAACAATTTCACGTGTCTTACTTAAACATTAACGCACAAATTTTACATGTAAAATCATAACTATAACAAAACAATAACCAGTTCAACAATAAAATATTTTACCCTTAGAAAAAACAAAGTATTTTTCTCTTATTCAATTAAAATAGTTATCGATATAATAACAAATAAACTGCTGGTACTGATTGTTCAATCTCTAAGGTTTTCTCTGTCTCTCTATTTGGTACTGATTGTTCAATCTCTAAGGTTTTCTCTGTCTCTCTATTTGGTACTGATTGTTCAATCTCTAAGGTTTTCTCTGTCTCTCTATTTGGTACTGATTGTTCAATCTCTAAGGTTTTCTCTGTCTCTCTATTTGGTACTGATTGTTCAATCAATAAAGTTTTCTCTATCTTTATATTTCACTCCGAGGTAACTAACAATAAGTTTATTTTGATGTCATGATACTATGTTACTGAGAATAAATAACGACATCGGTCAGATTAAAACAGAATAAATAGCTATTCCGCTATTTGTAAATCAGCCTTGAAATAACCAAGCTGAAGCCTTGAAATACCCAGCTTGAGTCTTAAAATACCTTCCCAAAAGCCATCATTTTACCACATACCCAGATTTCAATGTAATTTGATTATTTTTTTTAAAAAACGTAAATAATGTCAAATGTCAACATAACAGACCATAAAAACATGCCATAGAGATAAAGAGACGTAATGGCGTCAAAAAAGTACCTACCCACCTGTGATGACCATTGGTCACACTGATGACGTAGAACACAACATCGTTGTGTCTACATGATGGCTCAAACAATTTACCCTGGGAATAGCATGAAAATATTGTGACGAAATACACAAACCTCTTCGTGAAGTTTGTATACAAAATTTAAAGCATTTTTAAAGGTCATGTCCATAACACAATATATATATATATATATACACACATATCTTTTTTAAATGCAGTCAGCGCGAATAGTCCGACTCTTTCAGTGCGCATTGTTCAGATCACACTATCAAGCTGGTGTGCAATAGAACATTCAGTATGCAAAATGAAATAAAAACACAATTTTTTTGGACACAAACAAATATTCTCGTTAACAATCGCTTAGATTCCCTGGTAGTTAAAATCCATCATCTCCCATGATCCTAATAGACTGGATTCGATTTCAAGAGAGCATTAGTTTTGGCCATTTACAAATACAAATAATTGTTGTTTTAACCATCCAACTGATCCCAATCTCAATTAATTCCTTGCATAGTCGTATGACTGGCTCTTGATATTTGACTGGCTCGTGATATGTGACTGGCTCTTGATATCTGACTGGCTCTTGATATGTGACTGGCTCTTGATATCTGACTGGATGTTGATATCTGACTGGTTGTTGATATCTGACTGGATGTTGATATCTGACTGGCTCTTGATATCTGACTGGCTCTTGATATCTGACTGGCTGTTGATATCTGACTGGCTCTTGATATCTGACTGGCTCTTGATATCTGACTGGATGTTGATATCTGACTGGATGTTGATATCTGACTGGATGTTGATATCTGAATCGCTGTGGATGGCCAAAGCTTGAATCCCAAAATTTGTCACTCACACACACGCTTTTCTAGCCCGCCTTCAACACAGTTGAGATCCTTTGGGCGAGGCAAATATCGAATACTTTAAAACATTATCTCTACACCTTGTTCTTCCGCTCGATACTCAAAATATTTGTTCACTGAATTCTTGCAAAGTAAACAATACGATATTAGTTGTCCATTTTTTAAACTGTAGACTCGATTATCAATAATCGTCTTTGTTATTCTACACTAAAGACTGCCCCATATCGCACACAGAGACGACTCCCCGAATGGGTAGCACTTAAAAACAATGATGTTTGAGACGATGTTTGAGACGATGTCGGTGATGATACGATACGCTATGAAACGCGTCGGAGTGCTCAGCTGTGTTCAGAACCGGAGCTGTTCGGGGACCCGACGGCATGCTGGGAGGACGATGACGTCAGAGACGGCGCCATCTTGTCCTCGGATTTCGCTGAGACGGTGCTGGAGGCTGACTGCTGGTGTTGCAAGGACTTCTCGTGGCCCCTGCTCTGTTCGTTGAGCTCTTTGATGGCCTGCAGTTCCTTTTTCTCCTTCATCCTCCTATTCTGGAACCAGATTTTGATCTGTCGCTCTGTCAGGCACAGCATGTGGGATAACTCTATCCTCCTCCGTCTGGTCAGGTAGCGGTTGAATTTGAATTCTTTCTCCAGCTCCAATGTCTGGAATCTTGTGTATGTCTGTCTGCCGCGGCGCCTTTGGTTAGAGTTGGGACCTGTGGAATAGACAAGCAACAATCTACTTAAATTATGTCTGCCTTTAGTAGACTACATACAATGTACTTAAATTATGTCTGCCTTTAGTAGACTTTATACAAACTACTTAAATTATGTCTTCCTTTAGTAGACTATATGCAATCTTCTTAGGATTATACGTTAACAGAAAATAGTCTTTTAGTTCCTTTTTAAATATACCAATGGCTAAATAGATAGAAATATTTCATTAAAAATATATATTTAGTCTTAATCAGCAAATGTTAGCTATAATGTTAGATATAAAATGTTAGACATAAAACGTTAGACATAAAATGTTAGCTATAAAATGTTAGCTATAAAATGTTAGCTATAAAATGTGAGACAAAAATGTTAGCTATAAAATGTTAGCTATAAAATGTGAGACAAAAAATGTTAGCTATAAAATGTTAGACATAAAATGTTAGCTATAAAATGTTAGCTATAAAATGTTAGCTATAAAATGTTAGCTATAAAATAATAGCTATAAAATGTTAGCTATAAAATGTTAGCTATAAAATGTTAGCTATAATATGTTAGACATAAAATGTTAGCTATAAAATATTGCTATAAAATGTTAGCTATAAAATGTGAGACAAAAAATGTTAGATAAAAAATGTTAGACATAAAATGTTCATTGAGGAGCGTCACCCGTAGAATTTCTTAACATGAAGTTTTCAAAAATGACAATTATTTTCAGACGTTGTCAGGTTTTTCGGCTTTTTAAGCGAGTCTTGTATCTTTAGTGCCGTCAATGAGACAGGAATAACCTAACACTATAACTGACAATATGTTGATTTGAAAGATAAGAACGAAAGTAAAACACTACGCATGGATAAAATAAGTAGGATTGTTACACTAGGATATTTCATACCTCAGTAAGATTGTTACACTAGGATATTTCATACCTCAGTAAGATTGTTACACTAGGATATTTCATACCTCAGTAAGATTGTTACACTAGGATATTTCATACCTCAGTAAGATTGTTACACTAGGATATTTCATACCTCAGTAAGATTGTTACACTAGGATATTTCATACCTCAGTAAGATTGTTACACTAGGATATTTCATACCTCAGTAAGATTGTTACACTAGGATATTTCATACCTCAGTAAGATTGTTACACTAGGATATTTCATACCTCAGTAAGATTGTTACACTAGGATATTTAACATCTCAGTAAGATTGTTAAACTAGGCTATTTCACATCTCAGTAAGATTGTTACACTAGGATATTTCATACCTCAGTAAGATAGTTACACTAGGATATTTCACATCTCAGTAAGATTGTTACACTAGGATATTTCATACCTCAGTAAGATTGTTACACTAGGATATTTCATACCTCAGTAAGATTGTTACACTAGGATATTTAACATCTCAGTAAGATTGTTAAACTAGGCTATTTCACATCTCAGTAAGATTGTTACACTAGGATATTTCATACCTCAGTAAGATTGTTACACTAGGATATTTCACATCTCAGTAAGATTGTTACACTAGGATATTTCAAATCTTAGTAAGATTGTTACACTAGGATATTTCACATCTCAGTAAGATTGTTACACTAGGATATTTCACATCTCAGTAAGATTGTTACACTAGGATATTTCACATCTCAGTAAGATTGTTACACTAGGGTATTTCACATCTCAGTAAGATTGTTACACTAGGATATTTCACATCTTAGTAAGATTGTTACACTAGGATATTTCACATCTCAGTAAGATTGTTACACTAGGATATTTCACATCTCAGTAAGATTGTTACACTAGGATATTTCAGATCTCAGTAAGTATCGTACACCGGTGTATTTCGTGGTATCGCGGATGTAATTATGTATAATCATATTTGTTTAGATTATTTAAATCACATATCGATTCTCGCTTTGCAGAAATACACTTTTTTTCTTCAGATTAGCCAATGTCGATATCTGACGTCATTATTTCGGGCGTACTTCTGCACAAAGATCAATGTTTGTGTTCAAAAGAAGACGCCATAGAAGTTTATGTGGACCCCATGCACTTTGTTGACCAGCTTGCGCTCACAGTTGAGCGACTTTCTTATCAGCTCAAGAAATGAGTAGAACGAATCTTTCGCCATATTCTCTCCATTCTTGTCCATTGTGCTGCTATTGAAAGGACGTGTAAATCTATGAGATGCCTTGCAAAAGGTGTAAAAGGGTTGTACAACTATAGGATGCCACATAAAATGTGTGAAAGACTTGTACAGCTATAGGTTGCCACATGAAATGTGTGAAATACTGTACAGCTATAGCATGCCACATAAAATGTGTGAAAGACTTGTACAACTATATCATGCCACATAAAACGTGTGAAAGACTTGTACAACTATAGCATGCCACATGAAATGTGTGAAAGACTTGTACAACTATAGCATGCCACATAAAATGTGTGAAAGACTTGTACAACTATAGCATGCCACATAAAACGTGTGAAAGACTTGTACAACTATAGGATGCCACATAAAATGTGTGAAAGACTTGTACAGCTATAGCATGCCACATGAAATGTGTGAAAGACTTGTACAGCTATAGCATGCCACATGAAATGTGTGAAAGACTTGTACAACTATAGGATGCCACATGAAATGTGTGAAAGACTTGTACAACTATAGGATGCCACATAAAATGTGTAAACGACTTGTACAACTATAGGATGCCACATAAAATGTGTGAAAGACTTGTACAGCTATAGCATGCCACATGAAATGTGTAAAAGACTTGTACAACTATAGGATGCCACATAAAATGTGTGAAAGACTTGTACAGCTATAGCATGCCACATAAAATGTGTAAAAGACTTGTACAACTATAGGATGCCACATGAAATGTGTAAAAGACTTGTACAACTATAGGATGCCACATAAAATGTGTGAAAGACTTGTACAGCTATAGCATGCCACATAAAATGTGTGAAAGACTTGTACAACTATAGGATGCCACATAAAATGTGTGAAAGACTTGTACAGCTATAGCATGCCACATAAAATGTGTGAAAGACTTGTACAACTATAGCATGCCACATAAAATGTGTGAAAGACTTGTACAGCTATAGCATGCCACATAAAATGTGTGAAAGACTTGTACAACTATAGGATGCCACATAAAATGTGTGAAAGACTTGTACAACTATAGCATGCCACATAAAATGTGTGAAAGACTTGTACAGCTATAGCATGCCACATAAAATGTGTGAAAGACTTGTACAACTATAGCATGCCACATAAAATGTGTGAAAGACTTGTACAACTATAGCATGCCACATAAAATGTGTGAAAGACTTGTACAGCTATAGCATGCCACATAAAATGTGTGAAAGACTTGTACAACTATAGGATGCCACATAAAATGTGTGAAAGACTTGTACAACTATAGCATGCCACATAAAATGTGTGAAAGACTTGTACAGCTATAGCATGCCACATAAAATGTGTGAAAGACTTGTACAACTATAGGATGCCACATAAAATGTGTGAAAGACTTGTACATTGTACAACTATAGCATGCCACATAAAATGTGTGAAAGACTTGTACAGCTATAGCATGCCACATAAAATGTGTGAAAGACTTGTACAACTATAGGATGCCACATAAAATGTGTGAAAGACTTGTACAGCTATAGGATGCCACATAAAATGTGTGAAAGACTTGTACAACTATAGGATGCCACATAAAATGTGTGAAAGACTTGTACAACTATAGGATGCCACATAAAATGTGTGAAAGACTTGTACAACTATAGGATGCCACATAAAATGTGTGAAAGACTTGTACAACTATAGGATGCCACATAAAATGTGTGAAAGACTTGTACAGCTATAGGATGCCACATAAAATGTGTGAAAGACTTGTACAACTATAGGATGCCACATAAAATGTGTAAAAGACTTGTACAACTATAGGATGCCACATAAAATGTGTGAAAGACTTGTACAGCTATAGCATGCCACATAAAAATCTGTTGTCAAGGTATGCTTCTGTCATCTGCGCGCCCTGGGTCAGCTGCGTCCTCAACGCATTAAGAGAACAGCCAATGCTGTAGCGGTAACTGTAATCCAGTCAAGGTTAGATTACTGTAATATTTGTTTGTGGGGTTTACCTCATAACCAAATTCAGAGACTCCAAAAGATTCAAAATCCTGCAACCACATTGTATCGGGGATTAAGAAATCTGACCACATCACCGCAGTTCTACGAAATCTCCATTGGGTTCCTGTGGGTGAGCGCATTAACTACAAAATTCTGTCCCTGGCTTACAGCTGCATAGAATGCTCTGCACCGGAATATCTTAAAGAACTGATTTATAAACATGTATCCTTAAAGAACCTGCGGTCTTCAACACAATCCTTACTGAAAATTCCTAGAATGGATGAACACAGAAAAAAGTCTGACGGAGTGCTCTTTTGAAGCGCCAAAATTATGGAAAAGTTTGCCTCAATCTTTGAGGGGAATTGAAAATTATTAAAAAGTTTTTTAATAGACATTTAAAAACGTGTTTGTTTAAAATATATTTAAGTTAACCAGAGCGCAGTGAGCAAGCTAAAGTAACATGGATACCAGCGCTATATACATATCCAATCAATCAATAAAATGTGTGAAAGGCTATACAGTTATGAGATGACATATAAAATTTGTACAAGACTTGTTAGTGGAATGAAGGGGGGCATCCAATGTTAAATCTTTAAAAAAGTTCGAATATGGTCTCCGTGAGATTCACAATATCGACTTACAAGACTGCAGCTTTTAAACAATGAGTCCTCCCCATTTGAGGAAATCTTTTATGAGGGAACAAAGAAACAATCACACAACTCAGACCAACACAAACAATGACACAACTGAGACCAACACAAACAATCACACAACTGAGACCAACACAAAAAATCACACAACTGAGACCAACACAAACAATCACACAACTGAGACCAACACAAACAATCACACAACTGAGACCACCACAGAGTGGTTGAAAAGATGATCTTAAAATTGCAGCGGTGGTCACGTCAGGTCTAATGGGTTTTTATTGGTCAGCCCCGGCACTCTCAGATCCCAGGGTCTCGCTCAGACACGCGACCTTCGTCTAGGATCATAACAATAGACGGCGACCTGGTCCAATTTCCAGTGGCCTAATTATAGGCCTAAATTTGAAAAAAAAAAATCATAATTTCAAGTATTATTATTACTATTTTTCTCCTAAAATGTTATGTTCTCCTTTAATATATGCTGTTGAACAATTTTATCATATCCATGTGATAGAAATTGTTTCAAACGAACTGTGTAAGTTATAGGAATATTTGATTATGAATTCAAATTTCCGATTCATTTCCGATATTTATATTAACAACAGACAAAATATGCTTGCTTCTTAATGACATAAACAAGAAATAACCATGACTCATAGAACCACAGAGGCCCACCCCCCATCCCCCCCCCCCCCTTCAACCGACCTCTTCCCTCTTTTAACTCGGGAGTCTTCATCGCTCTCAATTTCTGCTCCCACACCCTCAACTCCCCTTCCCCCCCCCCAACTCTTCCCCCCACTCCGTTCATATTTACCTCTTCCCTCTTTTAACTCGGGAGTCTTCATCGCTCTCAATTTCTGCTCCCACACCCTCAACTCCCCTTCCCCCCCCCCAACTCTTCCCCCCACTCCGTTCATATTTGTTGCGTAAATCAAAGAATCAAAGTTTCTGTTTACAAGCGATAATTCAAAACTAACTTGACAAACTCGCGAAATGTGTATGAATTTTTTTCTTCACAGAGTCTTTGATGACGTTCAGGGATGCAATTTCAGTTTACATTTGAAAATCCATCAAAGCGGTTGGCGATCTCTTCAGATTTAGATTCAGATTCAGATTCAGATTCACCACTTGTTTCATTGCCACTTTCATTAGCAAATTACATCAACTTTAGCTTTCTTAATGTACGCACCTGTTGATATAACGCAATAGCGTTCCTTTCTTTCACTGTTTAGTTTCATTTCCTCAATGAACGCACTTGTCACGCAAAAAATGTGATTTGCCAGCTAAGCGTCGAGGGCCTACAAATGTGTCTGACTTTTTTCTTATTTATTTCAACTGGTAATAGCCCGCCCAAACATTTGCGACAGAAATGCATGCACTTCCCATGTGTTCGAGTTACTTGACAAAACATGAACTCAAGTAACGCACATTTCAGAATCCCAATATTTACTACACCCCTTAACCCAAAGATACGTCCATGCACTTTATAAATATTCCGATGCCCTAATCACTTATAAACCGAATATTTATTACACCATGTTTTAATTGAGACGATTACATTTTCCAAAACGAAAAGAAAATATTACGAATCAAACGCGGTTGCGTTATTTAAATGAAAAAAAAATCATTTCGTGTACTTATCGGGAATTATAGTTTGCGCGCTACCTGAAATGAAAGCAGTCACACCACAAGCAAAAGAGATATAAGAGAAATCATTCCATTAGAGCAGGGTGTCTCAATCTCTATCATATTTATGTACCCCCACGAATCGTTAAACTAAATATCGCTTACTTAGTCTCAGACAATAATAATAATAATAAAATTTGAAGTGGGGATAACGTAGTTTCAAAATATGTCTTTAATTTAAAAGAGAATAATTTTAAAGGAAGAAAATATTAAAAAATGTATAAAATGGCTAACAAGTATAAAGCTACACTTTTATTATAATAAAAATATGTAAATTTCAAATGAATTTATATGCCTAGTCACGTGAGATAAGTATGCCTAGGCACGTTAGGTGTGTAGTCCTAATCCCGTAACCTAACATTTCAAAGTTAAGTAACTTAACATTTAAAAGCCAAGAAACCTAACATTTCAAACTGAAGTAACCTAACATTTCAAAGTTAAGTAACCTAACATTTCAAAGTGAAGTAACCTAACATTTCAAAGTGAAGTAACCTAACATTTCAAAGTGAAGTAACCTAACATTTCAAAGTGAAGTAACCTAACATTTCAAAGTTAAGTAACCTAACATTTCAAAGTGAAGTAACCTAACATTTCAAAGTGAAGTAACCTAACATTTCAAAGTGAAGTAACCTAACATTTCAAAGTGAAGTAACCTAACATTTCAAAGTGAAGTAACCTAACATTTCAAAGTGAAGTAACCTAACATTTCAAAGTGAAGTAACCTAACATTTCAAAGTGAAGTAACCTAACATTTCAAAGTGAAGTAACCTAACATTT